>VSMD01025480.1:0-19281 GCA_008750895.1 Mirza zaza | reverse complement strand
GGTGGCTCAAGCCTGTAATCCTAGCTCTCTGGGAGGCCGAGGTGGGCGGATCCTTTGAGCTCAGGAGTTCGAGACCAGCCTGAGCAAGAGCGAGACCCCATCTCTACTATAAATAGAAAGAAATTAATTGGCCAACTAAAAAATATATATAGAAAAAATTAGCCAGGCATGGTGGCACATGCCTGTAGTCCCAGCTACTTGGGAGGCTGAGGCAGCAGGATTGCTTGAGCCCAGGAGTTTGAGGTTGCTGTGAGCTAGGCTGATGCCACGGCACTCACTCTAGCCTGGGCAATAAAGTGAGACTCTGTCTCAAAAAAAAATATAAAAAAAAAAAAAAAAGACTCTATCTGAAAAAGAAAAAAAAAAAAAGAATGAGAAAAGTGTTAACTATTTTCTACTAATCCTCTTCTTATCCCTCACATCCTGGTAAAGGGCCAAAAAGGCTATGCAATTGACAAGTTTATTAGAAAAGAAAGAAAAAATTCATAAATTCCCTTTGTACCAATTTTCTCTTGATAAGTAATTATCTCTTTACAAATATTTAAATCTTATAACATCAAAATTGGGCTCATTTGGACTCCAGTAACCAAGTACAGAAGAAATAACAGACGTACAAGAGTTAACCATTAAGAATAACCTGTAAGGCCGGGCGCGGTGGCTCACACCTGTAATCCTAGCACTCTGGGAGGCCGAGGCGGGTGGGATTGCTCAAGGTCAGGAGTTCAAAACCAGCCTGAGCAAGAGCGAGACCCCCGTCTCTACTATAAATAGAAAGAAATTAATTGGCCAACTAATATATATAGAAAAAATTAGCCGGGCATGGTGGCGCATGCCTGTAGTCCCAGCTACTTGGGAGGCTGAGGCAGTAGGATCGCTTGAGCCCAGGAGTTTGAGGTTGTTGTGAGCTAGTCTGATGCCACGGCACTCACTCTAGCCTGGGCAACAAAGCAAGACTCTGTCTCAAAAAAAAAAAAAAAAAAAAGAATAACCTATAGAAATTTGATACATTGGCCGGGCGTGGTGGCTCACGCCTGTAATCCTAGCACTCTGGGAGGCCAAGGCGGGCAGATTGCTCAAGGTCAGGAGTTCAAAACCAGCCTGGGCAAGACCCCGTCTCTACTAAAAATAGAAAGAAATTAATTGACCAACTAAAAATATATATACAAAAAAATTAGCTGGGCATGATGGTGCAGGCCTGTAGTCCCAGCTACTCGGGAGGCTGAGGCAGTAGGATTGCTTGAGCCCAGGAGATAGAGGTTGCTGTGAGCTAGGCTGATGCCATGGCACTCACTCTAGCTTGGGCAACAAAGTGAGACTCTGTCTCAAAAAAAAAAAAAGAAATTTGATACATAATGAAAAAAGTAGGGAACTTTCAAAATAAAAATGATAGATTGAGTATACACATACTCAGAAAATGAGGTTTTCTGAACCCTGTTAAGTGATGGCAAAGGGACTTTTTTAAGCACAAATTTTCAAGCAAAGGAGAAAAGAAGAAAATATAACTGTAAAAAAAATTCTGGAGGAATGGTAATCTATTTAGCAGACTAATGAAAGCTGATTTCCTAAGGCAGCAGTGGAGAAAGCCAAGAAGCAACCAGAGTTACATCATAGTTCAACTTCCGTATCTTCTCCCACTAGCCTTTCTTCTGCCCTGAAGAGAATAAAACAGAGTGCCCGAGGACTGGAGGACAAGAAGCACAGTTATTAGGAAGTACCACACTGAAAATAAGGAGATTAAATGAATAAAAACCTGCATCTGCCTCCCAATGCTGCCCACTCCAGCCCTCTTCCATTAAGTTCTAGGCCAGGCGCCATGCCATGGCTCACACCTATAATCCTAGTACTCTGGGAGGCCGAGGCAGGTGGATTGTTTGAGCTCAGGAGTTCAAGACCAGCCTGAGCAAGAGCGAGATGCTGTCTGTACTAAAAATAGAAAGGAATTAGCTGGACAAGTAAAAATATATAGAAAAAATTAGCCAGGCATGGTGGCACATGCTTGTAGTCCCAGTTACATGGGAGGCTGAGGCAGAAGGATTGCTTGAGCTCAGGAGTTTGCGGTTGCTATGAGCTCTAGGCCAGGCAACAGAGTGAGACTCTGTCTCAAAAAAAAAAAAAAAAAGAGACTTCTAGAACAATGGCAGCCACACCTGTACTCAGCAGAGAGGAGGACTAGACATTTTCCTGGGTATCTGACAAGGCCAAGACAAGTCCAGATACTGACATCAGTGGACTCCCAACAAAATGTCCCAGCAGATAACACTACACTGAATCTCAGAAACAACAAACTCTAAGCACTAGCTCAGAACTACTAATCATCTTTCTCGTATTTCACTCTTAAATAGCAGCAAATAATTAAGGATTACCAAACATCTGAGAAAAGCCTCTAATTTGAAAGAGATCAGAGCAAACAAAACTAACTAAAACCTATCTGGAAGAAATAGTGACTATTCCAGAGAGAAAACTTCAAAAAAATAAAAAAAACCCCAACTATTATTACTGTCATTAGAGAGACAAGATAGTATACCCATAAAACAATATAAATGCTATTTTTTAAAAATATAATATTCAGAGAAAAAAAGGAGTTTAGAAATTAAAAACTCAAAAGTAGAAATAACTCAGAGAAGAATTAAAAGATGGTTGAACACAACAATTGCACCCATAGGCATACATTAGAGAAATAAAACAATGTCTACATACGCAGTGGTGTACAAATGTACACAGGAGCATTATTCACAATAGCCAAAAAGGAGAAATAAGCCAAGTATCCATCAACTGATAAATGAATAAACACAGCATATACATACAATGGTATTATTCAGCAATAGAAAGGAATGAAATTCTGATACATGCTACAACATAAATGAACCTTGAAAAACCTTATGCTAAATGAAAGTAGCCTGTCAAAAAAAACCCCATATATTATTAATATGTAATTCCATTTACATGAAATGTCCAGAATAGGCAAACCTATAGAAAGTAGATACAGAAAGTAGATTAGTGGTGTCACCGGGCTAGGGATGGAGGAAATGGAAATGACTGCTAATGGGCATGGGTTTTTTTAGGGGGGGAATAATGAAAACATTCTAAAATTAGATTGTGGTGATGGTTGCACAACTCTATACTAAAAAGCATTAGATTGTACACCTGTTTAGACTGTACACTTCAAATGGGTGAACTGTATGGTATGTGAGTTATATCTCAATAAAGCTATTTTTTAAGAAATGGCTAAAGAAATCACCCAAAAATTTGAACAAAAAGAAAGAGAGAGAGATGATGGTAAGTACGAGACAAAATAAGAAAATCAGAAGACTATTCTAGGAGTTTCAACATCCAAACAATAGGTATTCCATTAAAAAAAGAATGGAGAGGCCAGGTGTGGTGGCTCACACCTGTAATCCTAGCATTCCAGGAGACTGAGGTAGGAGGATTGCTTGAGCTCAGGAGTTCGAGACCAGTCTAACAAAGAGTGAGACCCCATCTCTACTAAAAATAGAAAAATTAGCTGGGCATCCTGGTGTGCACCTGTAGTCCCAGCTACTTGGGAGACTGAAGCAAGAAGATCACTTGAGCCCAGGAGTTTGAGGTTGCAGTGAGCTATGATGACACCACTGCACTCTACCCAGGACAACAGAGCAAGACTGCCTCAAAAAAAAAAAAAAAGAAAAGAAAAAAAACCAGAGAAAACAAAGGGGAAGAAATTAAAATTAAAGACGTAATTACATTTCTCTGAACTGGAACACCTGAGTTTCTAAACTGAGAGGGCCTATCAAATGACCAACACAAGAAATGAAAATAGACCCATGCCAAAGATCTGGAAATTTCACAACACTAGTGACAAAGATAAGATCCTACAGGATTCCAGTAAGAAAGAAACAGGTCACATATTAAATATCAAGATCAGACTGGCTTCACACTTCTCAACAGCAGCACTGGAAGTTGAAAGAAAAAGAGCAATGCCTTCAAAACCTTTAAAAGAAAATTATTTCCAATCTAGAATGCTATATTCCTACAAACTACAAATCAATTATGACAGTAAAATAAAGGCTACTAGCCAGCGTCCCCCACCAAAGTGAGGGAGTAAACCAAGTAAGAAGACACGGAGTCCAGGAGGTATCCAACATGGACAAGTCAGGAGAATCCAAGGACAACAGTGAAAGGAGGCAACAATTATGCACCAGGCATAGAGAGCAACAGTACAGATTAGAAATCAGGAGGCTCCAAAAGAGGTTTCTCAAAAAAGTTAAAACAGAAAATTTAAGGCCCTTGGACATCCTTAAAGGAAATTTTGACTACTGATGGGGAGTCTAGGGTTGATTTAGTGAGATACAAAGAAAACTAAACAAATAAAAAAGACACTTAGCAATTTCAGCAAGAAATTATGCAAACATGGAAAAATAATCATAACATTTGATAGGCTTTGTTGTGAATAGTGTTTACATAGTCTTAACAATGTAAACAAAATAATGATCTAACCAAAATTATGATGTAATGATACTTGGAAGACAGGGAAATGACTAAAGAATGTTTTAAGTAGAATTTATGAAATTTAATCATCCTATATAGAATTGTGGAGGTAAGTACCAAAAGAAAAAACTTAAAGAACTGAAAGTGGCTATCTTTGGGTAGGGGAAAGGAGAGGCCTTCTTTAACTATGTGACTCCTTTTTTTGGCTTTTATAAATACTAATTAAGTCAAATCTTTAGCTTAAAAGTTATGTTGTAAAGGTTCTCTTGAGAGATTTTTTTAGGAGGCATGCACTGCACTCACCGGCTGAGGCAGTGGTCCCCAACCTTTTTGGCACCAGGGACTGGTTTCATGGAAGACAATTTTTCCACAGGAGGGAGGTAGAGATTAGTGGTGATGCAAGGCCCTATTTTCCTAACAGGTCACAACCTTACCAGTCTAATGCCACAGGACTGGTATCTTAAAATATGATATCAAAGAAACCTGACTAGAATTATCTTAGGTTCCAAGAATCTTTGAACTATGTTCAGAATCATTCCTCTCAAGTTTTCATTACTGGTTTTACAGCTGCCTGTGAAGGGATTTAGTAAATGCTAAAGGTAGAAAAGTTTCTTCAACAGTGCTTTCTTCTTCAAAAAGTCAGTTCTTTGTGAGCTAGGCATCATTTCTCTCCACTGGGAGGGATACCTTTGCAAAGACATTCATTCCTATAGAAATCCTGTTTGGTCATCTGTAACCATTCCCTTTAATATCAGCGCTAGAAAATTCTTCTCAGTGCTCTGTGTGCTTATAGCTCATCCCTAAATCTTGATGAGTCTTCTAAACTATATACATTCATATTTTTTTTTAAAACAGGTCTTGCTATATCACCCAGACTGGTCTCAAACTCCAGGCCTTATTCTTCCCACCCAAGTCTCCTGAGTAGCTGGGATTACAAGGCACATGCCGCCACAGCCAGCTATTTTCACATATACATCTGATAGAAAAATAAAAGCTAAAGTTGTATTACGGTTGAACATCCACTTCACCTACAGGCAACCTTGTTTTCAAGACTTGCACTGCCAGCAATAGCTACTCTTATGCAGCAGTTGCCAAGTGCAAAGCATTATTCTATGCATTTCATATATATTAACTCATTTGACCTTCACAATGAGGAAGGTAGTATCAATATCACCATTTGATTGATAAGCAAACTGAAGCTCAGTTTCCTTTTTTTCTTTTGAGACAGAGTCTCACTTTGTTGCCCGGGTTGAGTGCCATGGCATCAGCCTAGCTCACAGCAGCCTCAATCTCCTGGGCTCAAGCAATCCTCCTGCCTCAGCCTCCCGAGAAGCTGAGACTACAAACATGCACCACCATGCCCGGCTAATTTTTTCTATATATTTTTAGTTGGCTAATTAATTTCTTTCTATTTTTTTAGTAGAGACGCGGTCTCGCTCTTGCTCAGGCTGGTTTCGAACTCCTGATCTTGAGTGATCCACCTGCCTTGGCCTCTCAGAGTGCTAAGATTACAGGCGTGAGCCACCACGACTGGCCTGAAGCTCAGTTTCAACCGGTCACAAAGACTGTAATGACAGAGCCAGAAGTGAGTCCAGGAAGTTCTGACTCTTAACCACTCCACCAAAAAGTCTCTAATGATTTGCATAAAAAGGAATTCTTCAACAAAACAAATTTTAAAACTCCAAAAAGCAATTAAATTTCTTTACTCCTACTGTCCCCGCTTCATTAAATTTATGGCATATTTCATTACTATTTACTTTCAAATTTTACTTTTAAATATAAACCCTTGGCCAGGCATGGTGGCTTACGCCTGTAATCCTAGCACTCTGGGAGGATGAGCCGGGTGGATCGCTCAAGGCCAGGAGTTCGAAATCAGCCTGAGCAAGAGCAAGACCCCATCTCTACTAAAAATAGAAAGAAATTAATTAGCCAACTAAAAATATATAGAAAATTAGCCAGGCATGGTGGCACATGCCTGTAGTCCCAGTTACTCGGGAGGCTGAGGCAGGAGGATTGCTTGAGCCCAGGAGTTTCAGGTTGCTGTGAGCCAGGCTGAACTCACAGCACTCTAGCCTGGGCAACAGAGACTCTGTCTCAAAAAAAAAAAAATAAATAAATAAATAAATATAAACCCTTGTTACAACACTGCAAACTGAAAGATGTGAAAGAAGTTCTCCCAATAACACTATAACAACTGCCCCATTTAAGGTCTTACAGGAACAGGCAACTAGAAACTAGATTGAACATATAATACAGTCATTTGAATTTAATTAAGGACCGTCAATTCACTATGACACCTGAATTTCATTTCTTTAAATATTTAAATTTAAAATTATACAAATTAGATTAGTTTTCTCTTCCTTTTAGAAGAAAATACACATCAGAAAACTGAAACACATCTTGATACACTCACTACAGGAATTACACTGACAACAGATAAAATCCACTTAGAGAAATAATACACAACTTTTAAAAGGATAATATGAACACAATGTAACACTGAAAATAATTATGACACAATGTTAACTGGAAAAAGATTAAAATTGTATCTCTGCTATAAACAACTTCATTTTTTAAAAACAGAGGCACGTGGAAAGACAAAAATGACAGTACTAGTTGTGTTAAGGTATAATAATGATTTACGTCCCCTTTCAATTTTCAAAAAGTTTAAAGACATAGAAAATCTAAACATAAAAAATATATCAAGATGTTAGGAAACTTTGTAAATGTTCTAGAACTGGATTGTGATGACAATTGTACAACTCTGTAAATTCACTGAAATATCACTAAATTATAAACTTACAATGAGTGAATTTTATGGTTCATACATTATATATATAAAAAATATATCAAGATGTTAGGAAACTTTATAAATGTTCTAGAACTGGATTGTGATGACAATTATACAACTCTGTAAATTCACTGAAATATCACTAAATTATAAACTTACAATGAGTGAATTTTATGGTTCATAAATTATACCTTAATAAATCTGTTTTTAAAAAATGTTAGGAGAAAAAAAAAACAACTCTTTCTACAATACTTACATGAGAAAACTCAGGCTGGGATGGGATAGGAAGTGAACCAGGAATAAAGACTGGTGTGCTCTGAGATACTGGTGTTGAGGCTTGTGGTGATATAGTGGGCTCAGGTGGGAGAAGGGGCTTCTCTACCTCCACTGGTTCATCATCTTGCAGTTTCTTCTGAAAAGGCTCTCCTCCTTCAGATAACACTGACATGTCCATTGGCTCATCTGGTTTAAAACAGGAAAAACAAATTGAGAAATAATCACATCAATATTACTTATGTTCCAACACTACTAACAACAATTGCATTACAGAAATTTCTGCTCTAAAAAAATAGTGGTATAACTTTTAGAAAAGCTGAACTAGTAGACTGGGTCCTAGCAATCTCGCAATATGGTGGGGGGCGGTTTCCATGCTGCTATGTTTAGGTATAGATGAAAATTAAGTTCATCTGAGGATACCCACCCATTCATCAGAATTATTAAATTAACTTGGCTCTTCTAAGCTCCTTTCGTGATTACAGCTCAATTTTTCACATTTTGTGTAGGAATGCCCAGATTAATGGCACCTAATTTAACTATCTCATATTTTGCCACAGGCCTTGAAAGACAATGTACTTGTCACCTCTCTAAGTAAATACAGTATGCACATATTTATAAACTCATTATATTTGCATTAACAACTGCTAACTGCAGAGAGATGAATGCTAGTACAAATACAGAGGAAGAAAGAAAAATCTATCGATGCCAATCAGCACTGATTTATCAAAGAACTATGAAGTAGAAGACACTAATCCTGACACAAATTGCTCAGGAGGAAACATATACACAAAACACTATTTTACCACAGGATACTACCCACCTATAGGCTAACAGGACCCGCCTTGGAGCAAGGCTAGCTAGCTAGGTATTTGATTTATCATCCTTTCCCCCTGTATATATCTTGCAACTTGACCCCAAGGAGGCTTCCTCTAGACCACTCACAGACTATGTATGACATATAGTTCTTCCCCAAAATCCACATTCATGCTACCAGCTACTCATACCCCCATCCTCAATACCTACCCTTGCTGCTTAGCTTGGTCTCAACCTTACCAGTCTAATGCTAATTGGGGATGTAGGCCTTTAATACACTATCACAGCTGTGCTAAGTATTTTCACTACATCTTTTGAACTTTCTTACCATGACAAAGCACATAAAGGACCTGCTGAACAAATAAATACAAAAGCATATATAGTCTCACAAACATTGATGCACATATTAAGCAAATGTATTAAATCTAAAATACAACTGACAAGGGTAAATACAATGTTTTACATGGAAAAAAGGAAACTAAGTCATATACATAATGATGCCTGTTATGTAAAAAACCTTTTTATATTTATGCATTGAAAACACTGTGAAATATATCGGCCGGGCGTAGTGGCTCACGCCTGTAATCCTAGCACTCTGGGAGGCCAAGGTGAGCGGATTGCTCAAGGTCAGGAGTTCAAAACCAACCTGAGCAAGAGCGAGACCCCATCTCTACTATAAATAGAAATTAATTGGCCAACTAATATATATAGAAAAAATTAGCCGGGCGTGGTGGCACATGCCTGTAGTCCCAGCTACTCGGGAGGCTGAGGCAGTAGGATTGCTTGAGCCCAGGAGTTTGAGGTTGCTGTGAGTTAGGCTGACGCCACGGCACTCACTCTAGCCTGGGCAACAAAGTGAGACCCTGTCTCAAAAAAAAAAAAAGAAAACACTGTGAAATATATCCAAATATACTAATTGTAACAATATCTGGATTGTGGTATCACAAGAGATTTTTGTTTTCTTTTTATTAATTTCCTATATGCTTTCCAGACTTTCTACAGTGAGTATTGATTATGTCTATAATCAGGGAGAATGCATTTTTAATACAATTACTTTTATATTTTTTCAATGTTCACACTACAGATGGAAGAAACTTCTAAGAATTAATCAAACTTAACTGCATTAACACAGTTTTATGCAGAATGAATTCACCTTTTTTTTTTTTACTGAAGACATCACTAATCATGTTATGCTTATAATATTAGTCCATTTGGATACATACAACTGATTTCAAGAGAAAATAGCCAGAGATAAATTTTGTAGCAGAAAAAAATCTAAGATCAAATTCTGACATGGATAAATTATACTTGAAAATCTGTTAAATATATGTCTATAATTACATTATTCAAGATCAAAGAGCAGGATATCATAGGAGGCATATACATGACAGACAAAAAAGCACAGGCTCTGAAGGCAAATGTCTGAATTTAAATCCTGCCCCTAAAACCTTATTAGCTATAAAATCTCTCTGCGCCTCCATTTCATTATCTGTAAGATGAGGATAAAAGTAGCACTTACTTCTTAGGATTGTTGTGAGGATTCAAGGAGAAAAACCACAGAGAAACATCTAGAACTGTTTGGTAAGTGCTCAATAAATAAAAGCTATTATACGATTATTTGTATGTAAAAGAAGGAAAAGGAGAAAATCATGAAATTTATTGGAAAAGGATTTTTAGAAATAATAGGAATTTAGAATTATCTTGAATGATTGGCTAGGAGACCAGGGCAAAGCAAAAGAGGTTGAAATAGTGAGATAAATTAGGTGAGTGAAAAGGAAAGCTTTCTTCTGAATAAAGTTAATATAAAATCACTCAGTTCTCAAAGGAGAAAGTGAATGAAGCTAAAAAGTTTTGGCCAGGTATAGTGGCTCATGCCTGTAATCCCAGCACTTTGGGAAGCCAAGGTGGAAGGATCACTTGAGGCCAGGAGTTCAAGACCAGCCTGGACAATATAGTAAGACCAATTCTTTATAAAAAATTTTTTTAAAAATTAGTTAGGCATGGTGGTGAGCATCTGTAGTCCTAGCTACTCAGGAGGCAGAGGTAGAAAGATCACTTCAGCCCAGGAGTTCGAGCTGACAAAATTTTTACTACCTGCTCCTACCTATTCTTTGGTTAAATCTATTTTAATAATAGCAAAACTAGGCCAGGCATGGTGGCTCACACCTATAACCCTAGCACTTTGGGAAGCCAACGTAGAACTGCTTGAGGCCAGGAGTTCAAGGCCAGCCTCAGCAAAAGCAAGACCCCATTTCCATACAAAATAGAAAAAGTAGCTAGGTGAAATGTCACACATCTATAGTCCCAGCTAGTTGGGAGGCTGAGGCAGGAGGATTACTTCAGCCCAGGAGTTAGAGGTTGCAGTGAGCTATGATGATGCCACTGTACCCTAACCCAGGCAACAAAGGAAGACCCTGTCTCAAGATAATAATAACAACAATCATAGCAAAAATAACCTACAAAGACCATAAGAACAATTGCTGATTTCCTCTCACCAGAAACATGTTAGCATGTTGCTGGAAACTACTAGGCCACTAAAAAGCCCAGTTCTTCTCCATACTAATTCATTTGAATTCAACTTTTAAAAAATTAAAATCCTCACTTAAGGGCCTTTTTATAAATTGGGCCAATAATACAGAAATCTCAGATGAACTGGTGCTAGAAAAGCAAAGAACTAAAAGCACTTAACACTAGGCCATATCACTGAAAGTTAAACAGACATGAGTCCTACTGAACAGTGTCAGTCACAGTGTTCTAAAGCAGTGGTCCCCAACCTTTTTGGCACCAGGTACTAGTTTCATGGAAGACAATTTTTCCATGGATGGGAGAAGGGGGTTGGTTTCAGGATGATTCAAGCACATTACATTTACTGTGCAGTCAAAACCTCTCTGCTAAAGATAATCTGTATTTGCAGCCACTCCCCAGTGCTAGCATCACTGCCTCAGCTCCCCCTCAGATCATCAGGCATTAGATTCTCATACAGAGCACGCAACCTAGACCCCTTGCATGTGCACTTTACAATAGGGCTCATGCTCATATAAGAATCTAATACCATTGCTGACCTGACAGGAAGCAAAGCTTATAGGTGATGTGAGTGATGAGGAGCAGCTGTAAATATATATGAAGCTTCTCTTGCCCTCTGCTCACCTCCTGCTGTGTGGCCCAGGTCCTAACAAGCCATTGACCAGTACCAGTCAGCAGCCCAGGTTTGGGAACCGCAGTTCTAAAGTACAAAGAAACAGTACATTTCGCAAGGCAGAAGAAGTGCTGCTTCTCTTCTAATCTGAGATCAACAGACAGATCAAGAGAGCTCACCTTTTCTCCCTTCTTGTTCTGTGGGACTGCTAGGAACGATAAAAGGGGTAGATCGGAAAGCATCAGGGGAAGGAGCAACAAGATCTGAGGAATTCCTTTATATAAAGAGAGAATCACAGGTTATTTTACTACAGCCACAGTTTTGCATTTCTGTATTTGTTTTTAGTTTTTAATAACAAAAATATCTAAGTCATTCTGTTAAATACTTATTATAATTTCTCCCAAACAGCAACCTGAGGCTGGCAGAAGAACCATGAATACTTCAATAACTACTTCCCACACCAGACATTTCTAAAATAAGAATTTTAAAAACAAAAGAGCAAAGTGAATGACCAGACACAAGGACACCATGATTGAAAAACAAGATGAGCAAGTGCTAGGAAATAAATTCATTTACAGATTTGAGACATAAAAAAAATTTACTCTATTTTTTGCCTAATAATAGGAAGACCAGGCACACTGTAATTTAAAAACAGAAACAAAAACAAAACAAAAAACAAAAAGCAAATCTCTTTGCCCTAACACAGAGAGAAATTCAACTACTGTCAACTATAACAACTTATTCTCCACCCTATATTGTTAAATAGAAAGAACTGCTAGTATATAGAGGAGCAGATGTTAGTTTTGGATTTACAACATTTTCTAAATAACTGGGCATTTTCTTTCTTAGTGAAACCTTTGGGCTACTATTATAAAACCCCCAAATGAGAAAACAAACTAATCTGCCTTGAACAGTTCCACTTAGTTCTCATCCTAAAATTTCTAAAGCCTAAATTCTACCTTTTAATTTCAAAAAGAATTATGGACTAGCTGGCAATTTTAGCTTTTTCAGCCTTAGTCTAAGACCCTCTCAGGCACATATTGCCTTGGCAAAAGCTATTTCTGGCTTACTTACGTGAAAAGACTCTTACTTACGTGGAAAGACTCTCCTGAACAAGGGACCTCTGACCAGAGAGCTGCAGGAGGTGCAGAGTGGTGGCAGGTGTGGAAGCCAGAGAACACCCACCTTCCTCCCTTGATGGAGTAGAACAACCATCAGAAGCTACTGGGAAAAAAAAAAATCCAGTTGCATTTATTTCACAAATTGACATAATTGAGCTCTCAAAAAACCACTCAGAGGCCTGGCGTGGTGGCTCATGCCTGTAATCTTAGCACTCTGGGAGGCCGAGGCGGGAGGATCACTCAAGGTCAGGAATTCAAAACCAGCTTGAGCAAGAGCGAGATCCCATCTCTACTATAAAAAGAAAGAAATTAATTGGACAACTAAAATATATATATAGAAAAAATTAGCTGGGCATGGTGGCACATGGCTGTAGTCCCAGCTATTCCAAAGGCTGAGGCAGGAGGATTGCTTGAGCCCAGGAGTTTGAGGTTGCTATGAGCTAGGCTGACACCACTGCAGTCTAGCCTGGGCAACACTGTGAGACTCTGTCTCAAAAAAAAAAAAGAAAAAAAAGCCACTCAGGGGCAAGTGTGGTGGCTAATCCTAGCATTCTGGGAGGCTGAGGCGGGTGGATTGTTTGAGCTCAGGAGTTCAAGACCAGCCTGAGCAAGAGCAAGACCCCGTTTCTACTAAATAAAAAATAAAAACAAATTAGCTGGACAACTAAAAATATATATACAAAAAAATTTGCCATGGTGGCTACAGGCATGGTGGTGCATGCCTGTAGTCCCAGCTACTTGGAAGGCTGAGGCAGCAGGACTGCTTGAGCCCAGGAGGTTTGAGGTTGCTGTGAGCTAGGCTGATGCCACTGCACGCTAGCCCGGCCAACAAAGTGGGACTTAAAACAAAACAAAGCAGGCGGGGCGTGGTGGCTCACGCCTGTAATCCTAGCACTCTGGGAGGCCAAGGCGGGCAGATTGCTCAAGGTCAGGAGTTTGAAACCAGCCTGAGCATGAACCCTTCTCTACTAAAAATATAAAGAAATTAATTGACCAACTAAAAATATATATACCAAAAAAATTAGCCAGGCATGGTGGCGCATGCCTGTAGTCCCAGCTACTCAGGAGGCTGAGGCAGTAGGATTGCTTGAGCCCAGGAGATTGAGGTTGCTGTGAGCTAGGCTGATGCCACAGCACTCACTCTAGCCTGGGCAACAAAGTGAGACTCTGTCTCAAAAACAAAACAATACAAAAACCACTCAGTATTACAAAAAGAGTAATATCCATATTTCCAACCATTTTCCAAGAGGGCAGAAGTTATTTTTTAATTGCAGTACAATTAATGGATGCCACAATAATATAAATCTTGAATGAACATTAAACCCTTCCTCTCAATGGGTTTCTTGAATAAAAAATTGATGAAAGAGTTTCTTTCTTGGCCGGGCGCAGTGGCTCACGCCTGTAATCCTAGCACTCTGGGAGGCCGAGGCGGGCGGATTGCTCAAGGTCAGGAGTTCAAAACCAGCCTGAGTGAGACCCCGGCTCTACTATAAAAATAGAAAGAAATTCATTGGCCAACTAATATATATATAAAAAAATTAGCCGGGCATGGTGGCGCATGCCTGTAGTCCCAGCTACTCGGGAGGTGGAGGCAGCAGGATTGCTCGAGCCCAGGAGTTTGAGGTTGCTGTGAGCCAGGCTGACGCCACGGCACTCACTCTAGCCTGGGCAACAAAGCGAGACTCTGTCTCAAAAAAAAAATAAAAATAAAAAAAAAAAAGAGTTTCTTTCTTTCTTTCTTTCTTTTTTTTGAGACAGAGTCCCACTCTGTTGCCCGAGCTGGAGTGCAGTGGCGTCGGCCTAGCTCACAGCAACCTCAAACTCCTGGGCTCAAGCGATCCTCCTGCCTCAGCCTCCTGAGTAGCTGGAATTACAGGCATGCGCCACCATGCCCGGCTCACTTTTTCTATATATTTTTAGTTGGCCAATTAATTTCTTTCTATTTTAATAGGGACGGGGTCTCGCTCTTGCTCAGGCTGGTCTTGAACTCCTGACCTTGAGCGATCTGCCCGCCTTGGCCTCCCAGAGTGCTAGGATTACAGGCGTGAGCCACCATGCCTGGCCTGAAAAGAGTTCCTTAATCCTTTCTGTCATGATCTAAGCTTAGAGAGGAAAAGCCAGAATCCTTATACCTCTGCTTGGCTGCTCTTTTTTCTTATGATGCTTCTATTATAAAACAGCTAGTGAACTTTTTATTCCAAGGTCTACCTAAGGTGAAGTAAAGCTCATACTATGATGCAGATGGGAGAAGTCAAAACAATACGCATGATACCTGATGATATGAATGCAGCAATTTTCATTATTAGAACTTCAGCCTCCTCAAAGGAGACAGAAAATACTAATGCATTAGTAAAAGGATATATGAACAGCCATTACTGATTTACACTATGAAGAGTTTCTCTCTGTTGGTCCCTCCTCCTAAGCAATAAAATATTTACTATATGAATGCCAAGTATAAAGGAATTTCTTAAATACAATCTTTAGCTTTAGTGAGAAACTAAAAAAGGTTTCTTGGTAACCCTTTGAATGTCTTGCACAGTAACCTACATGTGAGCACTATAAAGTAATATGGCCTTCTTCCCTTCCTTTCTTACAACCAACATATTATATTTTGCTGGTTATTAGTGAAGCTTTCTGGCTATCTAAGGTTGTAAAATAAAAGGTTGGTGGAGGTTTAAAAAGTGTCAAACAGGCCGGGTGCGGTGGCTCATGCCTATAATCCTAGCACTCTGGGAGGCCAAGGCAGGTGGATCATTTAAGCTCAGGAGTTTGAGATCAGCCTGAGCAAGAGTGAGACCCCGTCTCTACTAAAAATAGAAAATTAGCTGGACAACTGAAAAATATATAGAAAAAATTAGCTGGGCATGGTGGTGCATGCCTGTAGTCCTAGCTACTCGAGAGGCTGAAACAGAAGGATTGCTTGAGCCCAGAAGTTTGAGGTTGCTGTGACCTAGGCTGATGCCACAGCACTCTAGGCCAGGCAACAGAGTGAGACTCTGTCTCAGAAAAAAAAGGGTGAAACAAACACCACTGCAGTCTTTATTTATTTGTGTCCTTTCTGCTAGACCTTACCTTCCTATTTTATGAATAAACAGATAAGTTTATTGTAACTATTACCCAGGTGAGTATGAAAAACTTACACTTAATTATCATATTTGAGATTTTTTAAAATAAATTCCTCATTTTTAAAATATTTTTAGGTAGCATTCTGATCCCCGCTGTTGAGTTTCCCACATTTAGATTTGAAGATGCAGTAAGCACATGATAGAAAAAGAAATAGCTACTGTCCATAATAAATTTACTATATTAGCTGATATTCTTCAATATCTCATTTCCAAAAAAGAGAAAATTATGTTAACTAGTAATCACGCCCAAAAAGCCCTTCTCACTAATTAACCTGAAATATATTTTCCTTCCATATCACAAACAAGTTTGCATACCTGTAAAATGCATTCTAACTTAAACAGTAGCCTCAGAACTAAAATCTGGAGAAGAGGAGCTGTAGCACTTACTAACTCTTGGTACCTGTTTTATTGCTCTGGTCAAACAAGTCTTCCTGAGTTGACAAAACCTCAGGCTCTGGTGACCTCTGAATCTGCAGTCCACCTTCCAGAAGTTCTTGAGCCGACATTTGTTCTTTTGTTTCTATAGCAGCAGGAGACACTTTAGGACTAGAAAGCATATCTTCTGACCTAGAAAATTCACATCATCAGCAAAGAAAGTTACTAAGTCAAATGATTTCATCCTTTAACTAAAAAACTTTTCCTGTTTTATGTTTTTCTTTAATAATTTCAAAAATTCCAGTGGCTCTAATCTACATAATTATCTACTGAAAATAAAATAAGCTGTTCCTTATAACGATATAAAGCCCTTTGCCCATTTCAAAGCCTGTCTCACTCTCTCACACAACAATACCTCTCTTCAACTCTGTTCAATGCTGTGCTGCATGCTTTCCAGGATTTCTGATGAGTGATTTTGGGATTTTTGTTACATATGCTGTTCTCTAAATCTCTACGAAGGATTTTGATCCAGACCATGATACTGGTAAGGAGAGGTGAACAATGACCTTCCTCAGAAAAATGCTTGATGTGAATTATCCTCCATACTAGTGCTACACACATCTTCTGCTGACCTTTTCCATTTGATCTACTCAACCCAAGCCCCAAACCAAGATTGCTTCACACCTATACTATTAACATATGTAACACATACATTGCTGGCCCCTTTCCAGAGACTAATGAGGTTTATTTTACCACTCCCCAGACTACATAAAATAGAATAACTACCAGGAAGGCAACATACTAAAGAAAAGCCTAAAAAGTTAGCCACTGTTAAGCTGAGTGTTTTACATTAGAATGAAGTGGCTCATTCTGGGAGGCCAAGGCAGGAGGATCCAGGATAGCTCAAGGTCAAGAGTTCAAAACCAGCCTGAGCAAGAGCGAGACCCTGTCTCTACTAAAAATAGAAAGAAATTAATTGGCATGAAAACCAATTATCAGGAAAAGGAAACAAAAGAAAAGAAAGGATAAAAATATATGTAATAAAAAATAAAAATTAAAAAAACGATATTAATTGGCCAATCAAAAATATATAGAAAAAAATTAACCGGGCATGGTGGCGCATGCCTGTAGTCCCAGCTACTCGGGAGGCTGAGGCAGAAGGATTGCTTGAACCCAGGAGTTTGAGGTTACTGTGAGCTAGGCTGACGCCACAGCACTCTATCCCGGGCAACAGAGTGAGACTCTGTCTCAAAAAAAAAAAAAAAAAAAAAAACCTCTTGATATTTGACCTTGTGCAGAAGGAAATAATAAAACACTACTTAATGTTTATTCATCCCCTCCCCCAAATTGGAAGCTCTCCAGTTTTCTTCTGCCATATCCAAACTTCAGCTGTTGGCCAGAGGCAATGCAGTTTTGGGTATAATAATCACTACCTGACAGAGCAGAGGTATATTACCCATTTCCCACCAAGTTAAGAGCCTAAAAGACTTGAAAAAAATCCCTACATCTGTCTATACCATAATCTACCAGAAGCAGGATACCTGAGGACCCAAAGGAATCTAGGTGCTCCTCAAATATAGAAATAGTACACTTTCAAATATAATATTCATGCAACTCTTCATAATACCAGAGAGGTTAGGAAGACATCCCTCAGAAAGACAGAGCCTGTACAGACAAAGATCACAGAGGAGGACTAGAAGCCAAAGATTAAGGAGTCATGCTCATAGTTATAACAGCAATAAAACAGCTTTGTAGTATGCCTAAAGATGAGTAGCCAGGCCTGGTGGCATGTGCCTGTGGTCCCAACTACTCAAGAGGCTGAGGCAAGAGGATAACTTTACCCCAGGAGTTCAAATCTGGCCTGGGCAACAAAGCAAGACCCGTTTCTTACAAAAACAGAGGACACAAGACAATCTCATAAATAATCAGTGTTTCTTCTGGACCAGAAATATGCCCACTATATGGAGAAAAAAAAATCAACAATTTCTAAAAATGTTTCCACCTGATGAAACGGTATTTGTATAACCCTATAGCAAAAACCCATAAATACCTTAGAGAAACAACATGGTTTACCTTGTAGGTGGTGGATTTTGTTCTTCTACCACATGTACATCTTTACTGGGCTGTGCTGTCACAGGGACATCCGTGCTGGGCTGTTCTGCCATGGAGATATTTTCCTTAGATTGTTCTTCGTGCTTAATTGCTTAGAAGAAGACAGGAAGGAGATATTTAATTTTTCAAAGTACTAGAAGCAATTCTAAATGCTTTCTAAAGGGCAAAGATTTTAACAGAAATAAGTTCTATTTAAATTATACACATCATTCCAAAAAGGAAAATAACCAATAAGCCTCTTACAGAAAACTTCAATTGCAAGCCATAACAGACAAGTATCTACCAGACAACTCCACAACCTTACTATATCACTTATATTATATTAACTTGGATAACTCTAAAACTTATCAAGGAAAATATAACTACCTCTATCATGAGAGGAAAACACTTATAAATAACTCCAAATGTCATAAAACATGTTTCATACCAGTATTAGCATCCACATCAGATAGCCTGGAATAGCCAGAGTTGGTGGTTACTGACTGTAGATGCTCTCTGTCCACTTCACATGTCATAGTATGTACTTCAACATCCTGACTCTGGGAGAGTTCCAGAACCCCAAAGCCTAACTGTGATGAGGCAGGATCTAGGAACAAAACTTGAAGAAATCAGGAATCATCCCACATTATGCATTGTGCAAGCTGCTATTCCTCAGTACAAGAGGGTCCACGTTAAGTCCTTCACATCAAAGCTCTGCCCCTCCAAAGTTTTCAAAATAAATAAATGCATTAAAAATGAAGGAGGAGGCCGGGCGCGGTGGCTCACGCCTGTAATCCTAGCTCTCTGGGAGGCCGAGGTGGGCGGATCCTTTGAGCTCAGGAGTTCGAGACCAGCCTGAGCAAGAGCGAGACCTCATCTCTACTATAAATACAAAGAAATTAATTGGCCAACTAATATATATATAGAAAAAATTAGCCGGGCATGGTGGCACATGCCTGTAGTCCCAGCTACCTGGGAGGCTGAGGCAGCAGGATTGCTTGAGCCCAGGAGTTTGAGGTTGCTGTGAGCTAGGTTGACGCCACGGCACTCACTCTAGCCTGGGCAATAAAGTGAGACTCTGTCTCAAAA
>VSMD01025476.1:0-71605 GCA_008750895.1 Mirza zaza | reverse complement strand
ACCATCATCACCACCACCATCACCACCATCATCATCACCACCACCATCATCACCACCACCATCACCACCATCACCATCACTACCACCATCACCATCATTACCACCACCACCACCACCATCACCATCATCACCACCACCATCATCACCACCACCATCACCACCACCACCATCACCATCATCACCACCACCATCAACACCACCACATCACTATCATCACCACCACCATCACCACCACCACTATCACCACCACTATCACCATCATCACCACCACTATCACCACCACCACTATTACCACCACCATCACCATTATCACCACCACCATCATCACCACCATCACCACCACTATTGCCACCATCAACACATTATCATCATCATCATCATCACCACACAACCATTATGAAGTCAGAGAGGATGGTGTAGAGGAAAGGAATCTGATTGCAAGGCTGGACACCTGGCTTTTATCCTGTCTCTGCCATTGTTTTGCTGTGTGACCTTGGGCAACTCTCTCCATCTCTGTGAATCTTCATTTCATTTCTCCACTTAGCAAACAATTACAGAGCATCTGCTGAGCCAGGCTCTTATGTGAAGAAGGGAGTCGGCTGATTGTAAGTCTGACCAACTGCCAATTCTGAGTCTAAACAATCAATGGCATCGCCTGATGATTGACCACACCCAGGGCTTCGTGGAAACAGTGGTCATGGTAGCTGCAGAACGGGATGTGACCTTGCCCTGTTTAGAATACCCAAGGGCAATAAAAGAGATTTTATATCTTTTCCAGTTCTTGTGGGAAGCAATAAATGCATCATTAAACTCAAGGGCCTCAGGAATGCAGAGAAAATTCAGGAGAGAACTTGGGGCTCAAGCTTTATTTAGCTCATACCTCTTGAGGCCTAGGGAGGCTGAGCTCCCCACCCCACACTGGTGGTAGAGCGTAGTATGGCTGAGCTGGGCTGTGGTTCTTGATTGCTAAGTGTTCTCTGGAGCTGAGGAAGGAGGATGGTGGCTGGGTGGGGCCTGTCTGGGATGGGGACAGGAATGTTGCTAGAGTACAGCTCAAGGGTGAAATGAAGGCCATAGGCTTTGGGTGATGACAGAGGCAGCTGCCGCAAGTCAGAGTCCCAGCCACATCTGGGCTGCTGATTGCACAACCCAGCTGTCGGCTGGGCCTGCTGACTCCCCCGTGCAATGGGCTGGCTGGGAGACTGGAGGAGGGTGGGCTGGAGGCCTTGGGAAAATTCAGCACCTGCAGATGGGTCTGGTGAGACCCTCTTCCTTTCAGAGGATGCTGTGGTTGAGGATGAGAGTGGGGGTGGGGGTTGAGGGATCCTTTTCAGTTCTTGGTATCCCTTTGTTCTGCTGTCACTCCATGTTCCTAAAAAGGGAATTTCCACAGTTCCCTTCCCACCCCTCCTGGGGACTGGGCAGGGGTGGAGGGTGAACGGAGGGGCAAAGGGAAGATGGAAATTCCCTTAAAGTTGGCAATAGTTGGGGGTGCCATGTGCAGGACTGCAACTACTAATCCATAGCTTCAAGTTCATTCCAGGAAAGATGTATTCTTTGTTCCACCCTTCCCACCCACCCCCCTGAACCCCTCTGCACTCAAAGGTCCTTTGCTCCCTGAAACCTGAAGGATGTCCTAATCCCGCCTGAGCTATCCATTCCCTCATCGGTCTGTCCCTCATCTGACCCCTCTCCAGGAATATGTTAGGGCTGGGACCCAGCAAGAGAAAGGCAGATTCCGGAGCCATCCCTGAGGCCAAGAGCTGTGAATCACTTTGGGAAAGGAGTTCCCCTGTGCCTCTCCCACAGGAGAGGGGCTCCTGAGGGAGTGGGTGCTGAGTACCCCAGGAAGGGAGGGTCTTGGAGAGGGGGCTTCCTTATTCTCCATGATCAGTGGGAACCAGGCTCTATGATGAATGGAACATTGCAGCTAATTTTGGCTCTCTGTGTTTTTTCTTTTTTTCTGAGAACTGGCACAAGACCCAGAAAATACTTTATTTCCTCAATTCTAGTATTTGATTGATTGTGGGAAGCACTATTGATGTAATAACAGGCTTTTGTTTTGTTTTGTGCTGTCGTACTGTTGGTGGTGGTGGAGAGCCTTGAGGTGGGAGCAAGGGTGAATTGCTTGGCAGGGACTCAAGCCTCTCTCTTTTATCAATAGAATTTTGGACTTTTCAAGGTGGAGCCAGAATCCTAACTATCCAGGTTTCTTTCCAGTTATGGCTTGGATAGAGGTGAAATGGCTGGATGGGAAAATAGAGTCATCTATCTCCTTTTCACAACTCCATACCTAAGACACTTCCATTCAAGGGACGCAATCTTTGGGAGCCAGAGGAGATCTTAAAAGACACCTCCAGGCTATGTTTAGATACATCTAGGGGCAGGAATCCCAGAATGTCCCCTCCCAAATAAATCATCCCACCTCAGGGCCACCTGCAGGGGTTAAAGATTTCTTCTTCCCGTGGAATTGAAAAATTTTCTCAGTGCTCCTGGGTTTGTGTTCTACCCTTCGGGGACACAGAGAATTAGTTATATTCTTTAAGAAACTGTCATATCTTCTTAGATTTTCTTTTCTTTTGATGACATTTTCATACCTTATTCCTTCCTTTTGAAACATGGTCTTCAGATCTCTCACCAGCTAAATGCCCCTTCCGTTTGTCAACATCCTACTTAAAGGGTTGAACCCACAACTCAACACCACAAGTCAAAGATGGTGGCAGCCCATGGGACCTTCCTCAGTGAAGATATGGTGCATTTCTCCATTTCAAGACCCCACATATTTTTGCATCTCTCTGTTTGTTTTCTACTGAGCTTGTAGTCAGTTAAAATGTTCAGGTCCTTTACATACTAAAGTAAACACTTATATCCTGGCAATTGGGATTTAGTTGTTTTCTGGGACCCTAATATAAAATTTTGCACTAAACCTATCTGTTTAAATGCTTAATTTTGTTAGACTCATCTTATAAATTCAACCAGTATATTAATTTCCTGTAGCTGCTGTAACAAATTTTCACAAACCCAGTGGCTTAAAACAATACAAATTTATTATCATGTAGCTCTGGAGATCAGAAGTTGAAAATAGGTTTCATTGAACCAAAATCTCCGTGTAGGCAGGGTTGCGTTTCCCTGGAGGCTCTGGGATATAATGAATTTCCTTGCCTTTTCCAGTTTCTAGAGATTGCCTGCATACATTTGCTCAAAACCCTTCCCCACTCTTTAAATACAGCACCTTCAAATCTCTCTCTAACTCTGCTTCCATCATCAACATCTCCTTGGGCTCACCCAGAAAATCCAGGATAATGTCCCCTTCTCAAAGTGCTAAACAATATCACATTTGCAAAGTCCCTTTTGCCATGTGAGGTAACACATTCATGGATTCCAGAGAACCATTATTATTATTACTATTATTATGCCTACCATCCAGTCAAGATATTTTTCACTCCTGATTCTATGACTTAATCTATTAGTTATTCCTGCTAATAGTTATATTGATTAGCATCCAGCCATTATTTTTATCCAGATTGCTAATGAAAATGTTGAGGAAGAAAAGGACCAGTATAGATGGAAGATTAAAATCATTTTTCAGGCTGACACTGGTTCATTAATAAACACTCTTTGATTATGATCATTCACATGGTAAGTGCCTATAGATAGCCTACATTTTCCCCTCTCTCTGTTCCTTCCTCTTCTCCTATTTTCCCTCCCTTCTTTGCCTTCTTTTCATGAATCCAATTTGTATTCTAAAATATAGGAGGGAACAAGATAGAAATGGTCTCTTTCATATTGGATCTTATAGTATTTTGGTAAAGAAATGTTACTAAACAATTATATCAGTTAATATTTGATTGGTAGTACCAACTGGAGATCCAACAGATCAGTGCCTTAAACAAAAAATTTCTTTTCTTCCACTAGAGAGACCTGAGGTAGGCAACCCAGAGTTGGTAGAACAGTTGTATGTAATCATCAGAAATCCAAATTCCTTGGATCTTTCTGCTTTACTGCCTTGTCTTCCATTCTCAAGAACACCTCATATTCCAAGATAGATATTAATGTTCCCATCATTTTATCCTCATCAGGAAGGAATATTGAAACAAACATAAAGAAATGGCTCTTTCCCTTATAAGAGTTTTTCTGGAAGTCTCCTGTAATACTTCTACTTATATCTTATTGGCTAAAACTTATTTATTTACTTGGCCACATATAGCTGCAAGAGAAGCTGGAAAATATAGATTTTCATTTGGTGCATTGCTGCTTCTACAAGGGTGCTGAGACAATCAGTGGGAGAAGGAAAGTCTTTTCAATAAATGGTGCTGGAACAACTAAATAGCCATATGGAAAATAAAATTCAACACTGACCCCAAACATTAAAATTAATTTGAGATGTATTAGATTTGAATGCAAAAGCTAAAACTATAAATCTTCAAGGCGAAATCATTAGAGAATATTTTTATGACCTTGGGAAAAGATTTCCTAGGTGGGACACAGAAGGCATTAATCATAGAAGAAAAAAATGATAAACAGGAATTCTGCTCATCAAAATTAAAAATGTTTGTTTATCAAAAGATATTGTTGGAAAATTAAAAAGCAAGCAATAGACTAGAACATTCTCTATCTATCCATCTATCTGACAAAAGACTCATATCCAGAATAAAAACACAAATTGATAATAAAATCAATAAAAAGATAAATAATACAATAATAATAATTCTACTTATTCTGCTATCAATACAGTCATCACTCTGTATTCAAGGATTCTGTGTCCATGGATTCAACCAATTATGGATCAAAAGTATTTGAAAAAACAACAACAAAAAAAATACAAACAGAAAAATAGCATAGTATGACAGCTATTTACATAGCATTTACATTTTATTAAGTAGTATAAGTAATACAGAGATGCTTTAAAGTATATGGAAGGATTGCACAGGTTTATATGCAAATACCATGACATTTGTATAAGGGGCTTGAGCATCTGCAAATTTAGTACCTTGTGGGGAGTCCTAGAACAAATCCCTCATGGATACAGAGGGACAACTGTATTTTGAAGAACTGTTTGTCAGTTTCTCATAAAGTTAAACCCAACCAGAATGTATAGCCAGTAACTCTGCTTCTAGGCAGTTACCCAAGAGAAATGAAAACATAGATCCACAAAAAGACTTGTACCTGATTAGTAGCAATTCACTTTTTCATAATTACCCCAAAATGAAAGCAGCCCAAGTGTCCATCAACTAATTGATCAACACTACAGTGCTCACACGGTAGTAATACTCACGGGGTGCCGGTCAGTTGGGTGGGGTGGAAGGGTGGATGGTAGAGTGCGTGGGGTGGGTAAACCCACAGCTAATGCAGATGGGGCACACTGTATGGGAGAAGGACACGCTTGTGGCCCTTGCTTGAGCGAGGCAAATGCATTTCATGCAACCAAAATGTTTGTATGTCCATAATACCCTGAATTTAAAAAAATTAAAAAAAGAAATTGTTATATAATCATATGGTGGAAAACTATGTAGCAATAAAAAGGAATGAACTACTGATACATGCGACCACATGGATAAACCCATAAAGCATATTTTTGAATCAAAGAAGTCAGACGTAAGGAGCACATACTATATAATTCCATTTATATTAAGTTCAAGACCAGACAAAGCTAGCATGATAAATATCAGAACAGTGGTTTGCTTTTGGGGTGGGAGAGGGGAAGACTAACTAAAAAGTGGCATAAGGTGATGGGAATATTCCATACCACGACTGAAATGTGGTTTTTAGCAGCATATATATTTGTCAAATTTATCACACTGTAAACATAAGATTTGTGCAATTTACTGTATGTAAAATATATCAAAATAAAAATTAAAAAGTCAAATTTATAAGTACAATATGGCAAAAACATGGCTTAATAATTGTTTCTATTAAAAAGATATATGGCTTTGAATTATCTATAGCTGATTTGAACCACAAATATGAAGTGATTGTTAAAAAGAAAAAAACCCTACACTAATAAAGATTGTATGTCCAGACCAAGGTGGGAAAATATAGCTATATCAGCTTTCTTTTGGTAAATATTTGCCTAGCATATATTTTTTTAAACTTTTTGCTTTTAACCTTCCTGTGTCCTTATGGTTACAGCGTGCCTTGTCTCATGTCCCCATTCCTGGAAACACCACTCAAATGAATGACGTCATTCAAATCCTTGTCTCAGAGCCTGCTTCTGGGAGGCCCTAAATACAATGCATGTGGCCTGTGCCACTCCCAGCACAGTCACACTGAGCTTTGTGAAGTAGTGCTGTTCATCCTTCCTTTGGCTACTTCCCAGACTGTCGGCCTGGAGGGGATTTCTCTTTGTCCCTAACCTTGGGGGAGCCCCTGCCCATTAAAGAGGATGAGGAGATGAGGTTTAATGAAAAGGCTTTGGAGACTGCAGAGGTGTCAATTAGGGCTTGCTGTGGCATGTCCTGTATGTCAGAAGGAGGACACTCAGCACAGTCTCTGTGCATGTGCGTGTGTGTGTGCATGCGTGTGCTATTGAAGCCATACGCAAGAGAACACCCAGAAGGGAGATGTGGAGGGAAGTGGAGCCCTCGGTGGCGTGGAGCCCAGCCTGGGGAGATTCTAGTGGAGGACAGTGGCAGGGCTCAAGAAAGTCAAGCTGAGGAGGGTGAGGCTGAATGTCAAAGGTGGAGAAGAAGGGGGATATTTTACCCTAAAAATGCAAGCAGTGAACTAGAACTTGAAGAATACTACCATAGCCTGGGCATGTCAACCTCACCTTCTGCCCCAGGTAGGCCCCACTTCACCATTGCAGCCTCACAAGGTTTCTCCAGGCCAGCAGCACCCACAACCCTGGGCTCTGGGCTCCTGACTACCCATTGGCACCTGTTCTTGGTGAACCAGCCCCCACCCCCAGAGCCTAAGCCCCCCACCCCACCAGGAAAGACCAGACTTCTCAGCATCCCAGCCCCTAGATCAGGCATTTCCCAAATGTCTGCTTTCGTGGTGCCCCAGTCTTCACCTCTGAGTCGTTCCTGACTCACTCAGAGGTCCTTTCCCCTCTGTCCCTCCAGGGCTGGGAACTGTTCTGAGTGGAGAGAGTGTTGCAGGCCCTCGGCACTGACCTCTGCCCTCCTGTAGGCCGGCACTGTAAGCACAGCACACTCCTGGTAAAAACCCCAAACTTACCCTCGTGCACCTCAGGCAGGGCCACCGTAGCCCTGGCCCCGAAGCAGGGCTGGGATGTGGCAGACTTTACTAAGGGGATGGGAGCAAGGCCAGGATGCCCCAGAAGGCCAGGCTTGGGGTCAGCAGCTGGCTGGGATGACTACTTCCTACCTGCCCCCAGGCAGGGACATAAGGCAGCTCTTGCCCAGCCTACCCGGGGAAACGGGACTTCTGCAGAAAGGTTCAAGCTCTATGAAGATAAGCCATGGTAAAGGAAGACAGACGGGAGCAGGGTGGAAGAAAGGAAGCTCTCTGACTTATGAAGACTTGCTGCTGCAGCTCTGCCCGCCAAACCCAGGGGTTTAAACAGGGAAGGAGCTTCACGGACTCAGGCCATCAAGAAAGGACATGATTCAGTCAACTCACAGGGCAGTGTTGCCTTTGTGCCCTAAGACCAGGCTCTGCTAGGCCACTTGTGACAGAAACAAGGGAAGAAGCCATCCTTAAGCACAGGAAGGAGATATTCTTCCCTGCAAGCACCTTCTCCCGTGCTCCCAGGACCTCCCCCAGGACCCTCCCCCAGCCCTGGAGTCAGAGGCAGAGGAGACCTTGCTCCTGGCAAAGGCTGAGCTCTCCTTCCATGTCTTCAGCCCAGGGCACTCTCCTTCCCTCCCATCCTTTAGGTCTCCGATGCTATCTTCTCATGGGAACCCTAGGTCTAAATCAGGCCCTTCCCAGCGCCATTGTGTCCCCTTATCACCCCAGAGGAAATTATATTATTTATTTACTTATTCACTTATCGATTTTCTGCACCCCACTAGAATATAATTTCCATGAGGGTGAAGATGTTGTCTTGTTCCCTTTGGTGTCGCTGATCCAGACAGTGCCTGGAACCCAGCAGGAATCATCCCAGGAGGTACAAAGTGATGGCCCCATCCTTGGAAAAGCACAATCTTGAGGGGAGGGAGAGAAGGGAGAGACCTACATCCTTGAAGGGGCTAGAGAGCAGCTTAGCACCAGGAGAGTGCTAGGGACCCCCGCAGTTGAAAAAGGCTTTCTGGAGTAGGTGACCCTCCACAGGGTCCAGAGTGATGGGAAGGGGTGGGGTGGCCAGGAGGATGGCATGCCAAGTGGGAATCCTTTCACAGAGCCCCACTGGCCACAACGGGTGGTGTGTGGGACACAGGGAGGAGCCTGGGACAGCTGAGGCAGCAAGGAAGCCATGGCTTTGTAGGGAGACCCCCACCTGGGCCCTCTTCCCCACCAATGCCCAGCATCCTTGGGAATCAGTGTCCTGATTGTAGCAGCAATGGCAGCATAAATACTATGGTGGTAGTGTCGGTGGGGAGAGGACAGCGGACTCAGGAGAACAGAGTTCTGGTCTTAACCTGGGCATTTGTACACTGTGCAGGCCACCTGGCCAACCTGATCCTCAGTTTGTCCATCTGTAAGGCCAATGATCCACTTAGCACTAAATATTTACTGAGAACTTACTGTATACTAAGTACTGAACAAGGCACTGGGATTAGAGTCAGGATTTAACCAGACATGGCCCCACCCCTTGAAGCTTGCAATCTGGTGGGAGAGCCACATGTTAAACCACAAACAACCTCACCTGCAAATTTGTCATTTCATATTTCAAGAGTGTTATGAAGGAAAGGTGCCAGGTGCTGTGTGAGGAGCTAGCAAGAGGGCTCATTTAGATTAAGGATCAGGGAGAGCCTTTTGAGGAGGTGATAGTTCATCTAAGACCTGAGAGGAGGAAAGGTTAACCAGGGGACAAGGGGGGTGGGGAAAGCATTCTAGACAGGGGAACAGCAAGGCCAAAGGCCCTGACCTGGGAAAGTGCTTATCTTGTTCAAAACCCCAATGACTGGCTGACATGGAGTGAGGGAGTGAGACTGGGAGGGACGGGCGGGGACAGCCTATGCACGGCCTGAGGGCCTGGGTGTCCTGAGACAGCTGCAGACGTGCTGAGAGTGTAAGCCAGGTGGTAGCCTAACCCAGTGGATACCTAAGAAGATCACTGGGGGCGGTGGCTCGGGGGAGGGCAGTGTAGGGCTGCAGACAGCAAGAGATGCTGGAGGCTTAGGTGAGGGTGGTGGCGGTGGAGATGGAGGAAAGTGAGGTGAGTGGATTCTGTACATTCAGGGAAGTAGAACCCGCAGGACTTGGCAGTGGATGGATGTGGTAGGCGAGGGAGAGGACCCAGGGACCACTATTGGTTTCTGGCATGAAGTAGACAGGGATGGGGCACATAGGGGAGGAACCAATGGGGAGGGGGGCAAGACCAGGAGGCCCAGGAGCTCAGTTCTGGACGTGCTACGGCAGTGAGTCTGTGGTGCTCCCAAGGAGAACATTTAGGAGGCTGTCTGGAGCCCAGAGGAGTGTGCTGAGCACGGGCACAAGCTCAAGAGTCAGCACATATGGTGCTCAAAGCCACAAGGTGAGATTTCCATCGCTTACATTTCCAGGAAATGTACAGAAATCGCAGATGACAAAGGAGCTTTGCCAGGCTCCATGCCATCAGCAGGAGAGAGGAGGAAAGGCTGCAGGCAGCTCATTAGAGAGGTGCCATCTCCATCTCCTTGTTTGATCTGAGGCATTGGGATAATGGATTCTAGTGAGTTTGTCCCTGCGAGTGGGGTCTTAGAGCCTGAGGAGTGGCTGGGGGGAGCCATTGGAACTTCCGGAGGCAGATTAGATGCAACAGAGCAGCTTGGGCGGGAGGCAGGGCGGATGGGGACAGAATCAAGGGCTGCAAGATTGAAGAGCTGGGCAGTGCTCCCTGCGGGGCCCGGGTCCAACGCTGGCCAGGAGTTTCAGCCAGTCTTGCCCCAGTTGGAAGGGTTAATAATTCTCCTCTTTCCCCTCCTTTTCCTCCTTACTTTTCTTATTGTTTTTCAAACCATAGATCAAATGTGCTCTCTGCCCTGCCACTAGCTTGCACCTCAGAAACTCAGAGCACACAGTTTGGCCAAGACAGCCAGAGGAAAGCCACTCTGTGCTACGTGGGGTGTCGGGCAGGGAAGGGCAGAGGCTGGTGGGCGGCCTCTGCCCACCTCTGCAGGGGTGACATTGTGGCAGACGACCCAACCCAGCAAACCATCTCCTTCCAGTCACTCTACCCTGAAGTATCCCCTAAGCAGGAACAAGGTTTGGATGAGAAGCCCCCACAGGAAGAAGCCCAGGCCCCAATCCCAGAGACCTGGGTTGAAAACCACTGGCCTGAGAGAAGTTTGACAAAGTTTTCCCTGATGGCGACTATGAAGCTGTGATTACTCAGGGCTCCCGGCAGAGCTCCTGGCGCAAACCCCAGGAAGTGACTGGTATGGCAGTTAGAGCGCCTGAGAAGTCCAAGTCCTGGTTCAGACCAGGGCGGGGCTCTTCCCATTGTCCTGTTTCCCATCTCCTCTTCCCAGCCCCAGGCTGAGCCTCCTCCACTAGCCTCGGCAGGCCCAAGTGCGGCCCTAATTCCAGCGTGGCCGGGCCCCCATATCTGTTCTCCTCTTCTTCCAGGTACACGGGAGATGACACTTCCCCATTCCTTAGGAAGTAAGAGTCGTCGAGTGACTTGCTTTGACCATGAAATGTGAGCAGACGCGATGTGCACGCCTTCCGGTGGAAAAACTTAACTGGCCGTGCTCAGCCCTGCACCTCCCTCTCTGTCCTTGTCGCGGCAGCTGTGGAAGCTCCTGTGATGTGTGTGTGTGGGGGGAGCAGCATTAAGACAGGACACGGGGACCCGGCCTTGGCAAGTCGCCCAGACCTTGTTACGTTAAGTCACCAATATCGGGGGTTATCTGTTACTGAATCGTAACTTAGTCTATCCTGATACCTTGCTGGCTGCCAAGCGCCTTCTGTCGGGGAGAGATGGAAAGTGGATAAAGGGTAGAAAATCATCTTCCAGAAGTCTATGAAGCAACTAGGGGAAATGATAGCTTTTCTTTAAACTGAATTCTGATGGGCAAGAAGAAATTAATTAGAAAAATAAAGTGAGAGGAATTCTAACGAACAGTGACCATTAGATAGCCAGTGAGATTTCCAAGAACGCTGAGGAAAATAGTCATCCATTAGTTCAGGCATTGGTCAGTCCTCCTCTGTCTACTCACACAACAGTTATCCGTGAGTGCCAAACACGGTGCTGTGATGGGGGACAAAAATGGGAGGCCACTGCCCTTGAGAAGCTCATAGTTTAAGAGAGAGCAGAGGCCCTTAGGGCCCTGGACTTTAAGACAGATGCTGCCAGGGAAATCATGAATGATCATGGTGAGGAAAGGAAAGAGAAAGAGCTTAAGCTTAGATGTGAGAGGTGCAGACACAGCAGGAGGAGAGAGGGTCACAGCCCAGGTCTTAGTCGCTCATTCCACAGGCATTCATTGAGCATCTACTATGTGCCAGGCTTCGTTCTGACTGTTAGGAGGATACAAGGGATGCAAGGAAGGCCTGGAGGGAATCAATATTGGATGATGGTGCGAAAAGTGTGTAATAAGGCTTATAAAGAAGGGGTTAAATGGAATGAGTGGCTCTATCTAGGCATTTGGGAAGGGCTTTGGTGTGTGCAGACTGAATACAAGTTCACCGTTCATTCATTTATTCATTCATTTCCACTTTGGGGCCCTGATAGACCTAGAAGGGGGCTGTCTGGAAGGGGCTGTACTAGACACAAGGGCCAGAGTCAGGCTGAAGTGGGGGAGGCATCTCCCCAGGGCGACAGCACCGTAGCTGCGGGAATCATGCATCCTGGGGACAAGGGGAAGCCACCAGCCTGAGCCGAGCAATGTTAAGGGATGAGGCAAGGGCTTGGGAAGGGGATAAGTCACATTGTCAAAATCTGAAAACACTGGTCAGGTCGGAAAGGAAGACCCAGGGGCCTGGGGGAGCTTTGAGGAGGAGACTAAAGCACGTCCACAGCTTGGCTGTGGTTGACACTGGCTATGTAAAGGGGCAGGTCAGCCACTGGCCACAATGTGCTGGACTGATTTAGGCTAAGAAAATTTTATAAAATTTTAAAATCACAAAAATAGACCCATTTTTGCTTTAAAATACAGCAGGGGAGTGCGGCGAAGATCCACCTGAGGGAAGGGTCACATACTTCTCCAGAACAGGCAGAAGTTATTACTGAGCTCTGGTCAGTGCCAGGGAGTATCACCGCCCCCACCACTGTCCTGCTAATGAGCAGTGAGAGGCCATGTCCCAGGGTGGCAGGCGGGGGCCGACCACTGGCCTGAGTAGGCATCGTGCAGCCACCAAGAGCTGAGCTTCCCTGACTGGGGCCACTAGGCTACCTGGCTTACGCCTTGGGGAGGGCTGGGGGCCCCCGAGAACCTTCTGGAGTTGCCGCAGACAAGGCCGCTCCCGCAGACCCAGCTGCTGGGGCTTGGGAACCCTGTGGCCGGACGTCTCTCCTTAGGCCAGGACTCCAGGGCCATCATGGCACTTTTCACATGTGTGTGTGATTTCTTGGTTTATATTGGTCTTTTTTCTGTCTTTAATTAAATTTCTTTTGGAAAAAATCCATCTCCACAGAAAAAAGGGATTAAAAGTTTTCAGTTTTGTTTTTGATTTTTGTTTTTACTCCATCTGTGCCATGGCCTGGGGCCCTTAGTGGACTGATTTTCATACTGGGGACAGCAGGTACCTGATTAAGCCGCATGTGTGGGGTACTAAGGAGATGGTGTTGACTGAGGTGACAACTTGAGGCCAGAAAGGTGGCAAAGCCAATTAAATGTCTTCCCCTTAAGCTTACATACACTTACTCTAAATGCCTGCCCTCAGGGAGCTTCCCAAAGACAGAACCCCAAATGCCCCTGCTGTCAGCCCTGTCCCCTCTCTGTGACCCCTCCTAGACCTTTCCCTCTCGTCCCAGCCTGGACACTCTATCTTCAATGCAGTGCTTATTTCTAGGGGAGCCTCCTGGCCTCCCAGGCCACATGGTCAGTCTGCCTGCCCTGCTGGACCTTCTGAATTGCTTGTTTTTATTAAAATTCTTCTGCACGTGCAACCCAGCACAGTGTGTGGATCTTGGATGAGGTGGTGTGGGGGACCCGAGGAGAGGAAGGCCCTAGGCTTCTTTGGCCTGGCGTTTACTTGGCCTGCCTTTCCAGAGTAGTACAGAATGGAGGCCCATAAAAGCGACCCAGGATTGGTGCCCCAGAGCTCAGCAGGGTGCGACAAAAGGCCATGGGCAAGTCTGGGCTACCAGCCCCAAGTTGGCACCGAATACCCTCTGGAGAGCTGCAGGAGTGGAAAACGACAGGGCCCAGCATTGCTGGGCAAAGCTTATAAGACCTTCTCCCCCTGCTCTCACCTGCAGGCTCGTGCTGAGTGGCCATCTGCTTGGCAGCGTTCCCCTGGCCATGACACCTGTGACAGCTTCAGCACTGTGGGCACTGCTGGGAGCAGAGGTGGGCGGCTTGGCTTCCAGTGTTTTCTGAGTGCTGGCCTGGTCCCAGGCCCTGAACCCAGCGCTCCTCGAGGCTCTGTGTGTCAACTTCCCGGGCCCAGGCATTCCCCGCCTGGCTTTGGAGGGGAGCAGTGGCCCAACCTCGAGATTAAAACCTGTTCTGTATGACTGAACTTAGGCACACGAATTCTCTTGCCACCATTCAGTCCAGTTTACCTGGAGACTGGTTCCCCCCTTGCCCCTCTGGTCCCCTCTCTCTTGGGCCTTCGAGCCAGCCGTCCTCCCGGGAGGCCCTAGGTGAGACAGGCAGTCGATGGCAGACGGAGGCATGGAAGCTTTCAGCCAAAGAGTGAGCCTTTCAATGTCACAGTCGAAGGCCTCGATTTGTGCTCCCCACCGTGTGGGCTCGGAGCCCCTGCTGGGGTGACCACCCCCACAAGACCTACGGGGACGCGGTGTAAGGCATAAGGGTGGGGGAGTCATTTTCAAGTCAGGAAATTGCAAAAGTTCCAGCGTCCGCAGCCAAAGGCTCAGTGTGGAAAATTTCAGGCTCCAAGCAGGGTTCCAGGGGAGGAGGAAAGGAACGACTGGGCCAAGATGCTTGTCCCTGGCTTCCCAGACCTGGGCCCTCCCCCCAACAGGCAGGAGGCTTGTCAAGAGCCCAAGGCAGAACTTTCTAGTAGAAAAGCATATAGAGTCCACAGGGTGGGGATGGGGGTGGCTGACACACACCTTCCCTACTGGTCAGAGAGGAAAAATGCACATGACACAGTCCTAGCTCCCACGGGAATACTATGGAGGAATCCCAGCCCTTGGTATTCAGAGGGAAACTGAGGCACAATGAGAGGGAGTTTGCTCTAGACAAGCAAAAAGTTTCAGTGTAGGAGACTGTCTGCCCTGCATAAGGGGCGAGCATCCTGTTGCCATAGAAAGGCTGCGATTGTTGGGGGAGAAGCAGGAGAGACCGGCTGGGCCTTCCCCTCTCCTCAGATTCCTTCCTGGAGCTTCCTCTAGGACAAGCTGAGCCTCAGGGTAGCCAGGATGATGAAGTGATGGAATGAAATGGGGGTGTCAGTGCCAGGCATGGAGGCCAAGAGTGGCTGCAGCCTGGCGGAGCTGCCAGCCAAGACCTCCTCCCTGCCCGGCTCAGCCTCCGCTGCCGCGTCCCCCTGTGGGTCCCCGCTCCAAGTGGCAGGGCTCCCACCTGTCATCAGGAATCACCAGGGCCCCACAGGCACCCCGCTGACCCCGCATCCTGGCCAGGACCGTTTGACCGGGCCTGGGGGGAGCAGCCTGCCAGCCGCCACCAGCATCTCCGCCGCCTGCTTGGGCCTCCTCGGGGCTCCTGGAGCCGGGCCGAGAGCGTGCAGCCCGCTGGCTTGCGGCTGGGGATTTCACTCAGAGCCGCTACATTTGGAACCCATTATTTAATCATTAATTTCCTCCTCTCGTCGACCCCTTCCACCCCGCCTCAGCTCGGCGCCCCCGCCCCAGATTAGATCTCCACGTGGTGCTTTGCAGTGATCCCTGACTGGGCTTCTGTGCTGGGACGGGAGGCGGGGAGGGGGCAGGCGGCTGCGGCTGGCCCAGGGCTGCTCAGCTGGTTGGATGGGGCAGCCTTCGGCCAGGATCTGCAGGGCTGGAGGGCGCAGAGTATCCAGACCCTGACCGGCAAATAAGCTCTGCCCTCCCAGAGGCTGGGGGCAGTCCTGCCAACCCAGCCACAGTGCATTTAGAGGCCAAGGGCATGCGAAGCTCCTCTAAGCCTCCATGGCCTGCCATGGAGCTCCCTGCCTCCTCCTCCCTTGGGGGTTCCTGGAGGTGGAGAGGAGGGAGACCTGTTCTTGCTATGGCTGTGGTCCATGCCCTCTCCTGTCCTGAGGACTATCCCCCATCCCAGCCCTGTGTCCAGCCAGGTAGCAGGAATGGCTCCCCTTTGGCGAGCTCCCAGTCGGACTCACTGAGGAAGGGGCTAGACCTCAGCGAGGTGCGGGGAGCACCGACTGGCTCACAGGGGAGCCTGGACTGAGCTCAGGCTGAGCGAGGCTTTTCAGGATGCAAGAGCAGGGGAGGTGGCAGGGCCCACGCTACCTGCACTCTGCCCTGCTGCACCCCCTAATTACACACTCAGAGATCTGAGGGATGCGGTGACCTCAGCAAGCCCAGCCCTGAGGACACGGTGCACCAGGGTGGGAGAGAGGGCACTGAGATCAGGGAACAAGGGAAGAAACAAGCATTTATTAGGAGCCTAGTACGTGCCCTGCCTGCGTGCCAGGTACTTCACTTCATCGTCATTGATGTTGGCGGCGGCAGCAGCAGCGTCACTGACCCTCATAAGGCGCTTTCATGTGCCTGACAATGTCCTATGTACTTCACACCTACTGCTCATTGCAATACTCCCAGCAGACCTAGGAGGGAGGCACGACGACTATGCTTACTGTAAAGCTGGGAGCACTGCAGCTCCGAGATACGAAGCGACTCACTCAAAGGCAGAATAGGCAAGCACAGGATCTGAAGTCCATGTTCTTACCAACATCTAGAAAGCTTCTATCAACACACTTCGTGGCTAGCTGGGCTCAGGCCTGAACACGGGCCACCTCCATCCTCCCTCACCCTCCAGCCCCAGAGAAAGCTGGCCAGCCAGGGACCCACCAGCATATCTCAGTAGATGGGAAGGGGACAGAGTTCCTCCTGCCCACAACCCCACTCACAGCAGAAGGCACCCCTTACCCCCTATCCTGCAACATACACCTTCTTCCAAGGCCCGACTCAGCCAAGCCCTCCCTGACATTCCCAGCCCTTCTCTGAAGTCTTAATAGCACTTAACGGCTGAGACCCGTCACTTGCCCTGTGCTGTTCTCCAGAAGTTTTCTCTGGGTGAGACTTTTCTCTCACCAGACTGGAAGCTCTTGAGGGGAGAAAGAGCATCAGAAAATGTCCCGTGGCAGGGGTGAGGGCCACAGGGCAGGAGGTGCAGGCTCCAACTCTGTACCCTGTTGCCTCACAACTGCCCCCTCCCCCAGAGGGGGAACAGCCTCCCTTTCCTTCCTCACTGATCACACCACCTGCTGGCTGCGGCTGAGCCTGTGGAGGCTCAGTGGCTGGCCTCTGAGCCGCTCCCCTCTGCTTGCCAGTGTCCCTAACTGAATGCATCCTGGTGCGAGACAGATCCCATCCCCACCCCCACTACAGATGCTGAAGCCAGATACTTCCTTCCCAAGCAGCTGGGACAGGGGCATCTACTCAGGGCTGGAGGCACCTGCCTGGGCTTTAAACCTAGGACAGAGAAGAACGATTCCGGTGGAGGCTGCACCAACAGAGAAGAATGATTCCAGTGGAGGCTGCACCAACAGAGAAGAATGATTCTGGTGGAGGCTGCACCAGCAGCCTCCAGTTTTGAGGGGCAGCAGCAGCAGCAGCAGTGCCAGCGGTGGTCCCAGTGTGCGCGGCTGGTTGGTCTTAGGACCCCGTCTATGGCCTGCTCTGTGCTGTGCTCTGGCTTCTCAGCCTTCCCCGCTCCCATCTGGTTTTTGAGCCTGTATTTCTACCTCTTGTACAATTCTGGGAGACACTGAATAGACTTTCTCTGCTCAAATCAGCCAGACTAAGTTTCTCTTGCCTGTTCCTGATGCAGTCTGCATCCTCAGAGCCGTTCTTGGCCTACTTTCCACCCATGCCTTGGAATCAACTTGGCCTGCAGCGACAAGATATCAAGTTGACATTCTGTCCAGCGTTGGTTTGTTGGTTTTCTAAGTCACACCTGCTCTTTCTCAGAAGACTCTGGGGGAAAAGCAAGACACATGTAACGGATGAGGATAAACTTTGGAGTAGCCAGGGCCAGGGTTAAGAGTCCCAGCCCTGCCTTTTCACGAGAGATGTGCTACTTATTCTCTTGAGCCACAGAGTTTTTGTTTTAATCTGCAAAGTAAATGTAATAAAACCTGCTTCAAATCGGTTGTTGCAAAGCTTAAATGAGATGATTAATGAATACAAAACACCTAAAATGGTGCCTGGCACACTATAGGCTCTCAACATTTATTTATTCAGCATGCGTTTTCTAATTATTGGCCCCAATTGTCCACTTCTTTATATATTCATGCCCATTGCCATGTGAATTTGTGGTTCCTACTACTAGAGGCAGAGTATACTTTATCATCTCGCTATTCTCCGGGCTCATCTATGTGACTTTTGCTTTGGCTAATGGGACACTGGCAGATGTGATGGAAGCAGGGACTTGCAACATGCCTGCACAGTTGAGCTTGCCCTCTCACGATTCTGTCACCGTGGGAAGAACATGCTCTGGGCATGTGCCAGTTCTAGGAGGATGAGAGACACATGGAGCAGCCTCAGCCTGCAGCTTTGAGCTAAGACCGGCTGATCCTCAGATGCAAGATTGGGAATAAGTGATTGCTATTTTAAACTATTGACTTTTGGGATGATTTGTTATGCAGCACTGTTGAGGCAATTGCTAACTGATATACTCACTACCAAGAAGTCCAAAGATAGATAATTCAAAGATGGCATAGTTTGGCCTCCACAATGCTATTAGAAATCCACACTTCCCCTACCATTCTGCATTGCTGTCCTTAGTGTATAAAATTTGTCCTCATCATTGCAAACTGCTTCTTGTACCTCTGAACATTGTGTCTGTGTTCTAAGCACAAAGATGGATGAAAGGGGAAGGATGAAGGACAAAGGGCAAAAGCTGAAAAAGAACATGTCAGTTGGGTCTGTCCCTTTGACAAGTTTTCCCAGGCTCCCCATTCACTATATTTTTTATCTTATTGTCCCACTTATATTTTATTACCCAGAACACTGTCTTAAAGCCACCCTTGCTGCAAGGGATTCCAGGAAGGTGACTATTTTTAAGGAATCACATTGCTTCCCTGAACAGACCAGAGGTTCCGTTAGTGAGGGAGATGGGGACAATATCTGCCTCAGATGTACTGAGAACCGACAGGGTGCCAGGGAGTGTGCTAAGAGCTGTGGATGCAGCTGGCTCAGGGCTCCTGGCTAGTGTGGAAGAGAGAGGAAAATAATAGGGACATGCGCTCTTTGCCACTGTCCCGTATTGGGGGACATCTTGAGCGGGTTCTGTGCTGTTGAGTGTGAAATGGGTGTGGGGAACTGTCCCACAGGAATGTGAGGGTTCACCCTGGGTCGGGTAGGGGGACATTGAGTGGACATGGAGCACAGACAGAGACTTCCCCTTTCACTTCACGGTCAGTCGGCAGCAGCATTCTGGCTGCTGCCTGTGGCAGGTACTGCCCAGATGCCAGGGAGAATTTCCCAGGGGCCACTCAAGTGGACATCAGGGAATCTGGCGGTGCTCCAACTGGCTGCCATGTGGCTGCCTGGTGTCACTAATGGATGGTGCCTACCGAGGAGGGACTGTGCCTTTCCAGATGCCAGTCCCTCCTCTGGATCATGCCTCCTCTGGGCGCAGTGTCTTCCTGCTCGGGCCCCGCTCCTCTCCTCCCATCTCTCTTCTCTCCCTGTACCCTTGTCTGGGGCAGCCCGTCTAGACTCACATCTCCTTTCATCCCTCAGGATCTATGCCGTGACCCCTGGAGGCCTATTTCTTCCACGGGAACAGCCCTTCCCTGAGGCATGGATGCCTCACAGCCTCTCTAAAACAGGAGAAAGCCATGGGATGAAAATAAACACTGGGATGAAAAAGCACATCAGGGAGATACTGAAATCCTATCCTCTGCATAAGGGGGCAGGCTGTTTCAGTGTGCCGTGAGCAAAGCCAGGGCAGCTTAACCCAGCTAGAGGTGCCTGACCTGCCTGAGGGCGGGGAGGGAGGGCAGAGTCTGGAACACTCACTAGTTCATCTTTCCGCATTGGCATCTGCTCCGTGCCAGGCGCTGTCCTTGGTGCTGGGATGAGAGGCATTAGCCAGGTGCATGTCGGAGGGTACTGTCCTGGCAGGGGCAGCCAGGTGGGTGCGGGGAGAGTGCAGAATGCTGGGGGAGTTACCAGTCGTACAAAGTAGGCACAAGGACATGGGCAAGGTGGGGGTGACAGGACGTGGTGCTGGAGTGGTAGGAGGGGCCCTATCGGAGATCAGGCAGGGGCTTTGGGGCCATAACTGGGGAACTTGGACTCTATCCCGAAAGCTGAGAACAGCATTTGTGGGGCATAATGTGAGGCAGGGGTGGGTATTTGAAGGGAGAACAATGACTCTGGCTGTGGCGTGTGAGACGGGTGAGGACGTGTGCGGGGCCTGGAGTACACCAGCAAACTGGGTGGGGGGCTTTGCCTTTGTGGTGTTGCAGGGCTCCTGCCCCAGCTAGAGCAGCGGGCACAGGGCACCAGGTGGACAAGAGTGACAGCTAATGGCAGCAAAGCTGCAGGTGCGCAACTTCTCAGGAAAAGCCCACGGGCAGAGTCGCTGCACCTTCCTCCCACCCCTTTCACGTGTTTTCCGTCTTGGGGCCCAGGCCTAACGCTCTCATGAGGAGACTTAGCTGGGCATGGAATGTGGGTGTCCCGGCCATAGAGCGAAAGTGCTGTGGGCCGAGGTGAGCTTGGGGCTTGACTGCACAGAGCCAGGGCGCCAGATCAGGCAGCAGGCTTGAGCACAGAATGACCGCCCTCCCACCAGGCCAGCCCACCACCCTGCCCTCCCGCCCTCCTCCAAGCTTGGAGACCTCCCTGCTCTCTGCGGGCCCTCAGGAAGCCGGGGGAGGCTCCATCCAGAGGAGCGCCCGTGCCAGTGTCCTGGTTCCAACCTTGGCTGACCGTCCCCCAGCAGCCCGTGGTGGGAGACCCAGCCCCGACCTGCGTTCCCCTCTGCTGCGAGGCCAGACTGGCCCCTCCTCGTCCCCGGCCCGTTAGTCCAGGGCCTCCTGCAGATCCCTGCCCACGGCCTCCCTCTGGCCTTCGAGCCATTGCTTCATTTTCTTTGGCTGTTGCTTTTTCCTCTTTCCACGTACCTGGTTGGCTTCCAGGATCAGCCGAGGCTCAGACTTGGCTACAAGGAAATGGAGATAGACACAGTCCCTTTATTATTTAATTTAATGAAAAAGAAAGAAAGAAGAATTCTTGGCTGGGGTGGTACCACCCGCCCAGAGCCAGGAGATCCCACTGAAGACCCTGGGAGCTTGGACAGAAGAGGCCGAAAGAAACTCCAGGCTCACGTGGCCTCCCCACCCCCACCTCAGGTCCCCTCTGGCAGGCTCCAGGCCCCCGCTGCCCTCTACCTCCCACCTCCCAGGCACTCCCCTCACCCCCCCAGGGCTGCAGCCCCTGCCAAGCCCTGGCAGTGACACATTGCTTGGGCCCCGCCTGGGGCCCTCCCGGCTCCAGCGACCTCTGGATGCCCCCCCCAGGCCCACCACACACTGTGGCCTGCTCCAGCCGAAATTCCCTTGCACCGTGGAAAGAGGAAATGAGAGCAAGGGTGGGGGCAAGGGATATCGGAAAAAATAAAGCTAGATGGAACCAAGTCCTGGAAGAGAGAGAGAGCTGAAGGGGAGGCTGCGAGGAGGATTAGCTGGCTGGGCTGGGGCTACCCCGGGGCCATGGTGCTGGTCTTGTCAGGTCACACTCAAAGGGAGCCCGCAGCTCCTTGTGATGGCATCTGGAGGCAGGTCTTGTCTTGGCTGGGCTTTGGTATGTCTTCCGCCCTGCCTCTTGCTGAGTGGGACTCACTGTCCATCAGGGTTGGCCAAAGTACCCAGGGGCCTCTGAGCCCCCTGAAATGTCTGGCCTGGACAGCCCCCCAGATGGGGCTCACAATTGGAGCTCGATGACAGGTGCCCCTCACAATGTCCCAGTGGGCTTGGCAGTCCTCAGCACTCTTCCTGGCCCCTTCCCCTTACCCTGACTCCCAGCTTCCCCCCATCAGGGCCTTTGACACGCCCGTGCCCTCTCCCAGTCTCCCTGCTCTGCTCCCTCTAAACTCCACAGATCCCTGTCCTACTGCACCTGTCACCCCACTGTATGCTTTCTAAGCTATGTTGTGGTTACTGTGCGACTACTACATTGTCTGCACAAAACTTTGGCTCTTTGGGAATGGGCACTTCATACCTATCTCTGTTCCCAAGTGTGGTCTTCCCTGGTGTGGCTGTATCGGGGAAGAGAGCAGTACGTCCTACCTCTTACCTGACTGAGGCATAGCCACTGGACACGGACATGGCTTTTTCAGTGCAGTGACCCAGCCCCTGGCTAAGGGGCCCAGGGACAGCAGCCTCTCGCCAGCCCCACTAATGGTAGAAAACGTACTAAATATGTGCTTAATAGATTAAATAAATTTATGAAAGTAGTGTATTAAATTAATCCACACTAAGGTATAAATGACTAAGAACTTCATTACTCTCCCAAAAGAAGATGCTCTCATTTATGGTGAAAATACTTAATAAACTAGGAAGGGAGGGATCTTCCTCAGCCAGAGACACTTGATGGGGTGATGGAAAGGCTCTAAAACTGGATTGTGCTGGTGACTGCACAACTCTGTGAGTTTACTAAAAATCATTGCTGACATTGTTGTTATGGGTAAATTTTATGGCATGTAAATTGTACCTCAACAAGGCTGCAAAAAACCCCAGAACATGATGCTTGTTAAGCTGTGTCCTTTTTTGGAGCAATTTCCACCATTGTTGTGGAAAGTCAGGGGTCAGATGAGGGGACTTCTGGGGAAACACTGATGTCCAGGGCTCTTTAGCTGGGGGCTGGGTCTCTGCACAGAAAAGGCCACATTATTCCCCAGTGGCTCTGCCTGCACTCAGGTAAGAGGTAGGCCGCCCTGCTCTGTTCCTGATCTACCTACACCAGGCATTGCTGCATTTGGAAATTATTGGGATTCTGACCCTGTGCTTTGATCATCATTTAACTCTCCATTGATTAGAAACAGAGGGTGCACATGTGACAGTGTGTATGTGAATTTGTACGTAAGCATGTGAGTACATGTATGTGTGTTGTGAACAAGGGTGAGTATGGATGAAAGTGTGAATATGTGTAAGTGTGTGTTCATATTTGTGACCCATCCAAGCTCCCAAAGGTGGCTATCCATCCTCTAGGGGACAGGGCCACGGCAGACGGAATGACTGATCAGGAAGACTGGATAGCAGGGAGGAGTGATCAAGGGCTGGCAGCAGCCTAAAGCCAGCTTGGGAGATAAGGACAGCCCAACACTCCTCTCCATGCCCCACATACCTGGCCACTTGCACACACATGGACACACACACACACACATTATGCCTTGAACATTGAGGCCACAATCATTGAAAGGACTACAGCCTCTTTTGGACCCCTCTTTTGGACCCCTCTTTGTCCAAGTCACTTGTCCAGCAGGAATGCCTTCCCCTCTCTGTACCAACCCAAGCTTCACAGGCCAATTCTTGTTCTGTTTCCACCAACCCCCTGAGGCTCCAGTATGGCTCTTATGCACTAAGGAGTGCATCCTGAATTCTCTCCTTGGCCCTCGAAGGAGAGAAAGGAGAGGGGGGGTAACAAGAATGTGGTTGTCAAATATTTCAACTTTGATTAAAGGATACACTTTTCACCTAACATGAGGTAGAGAAAAAGGGGTGGATACGCCATCCTGAGTGGGTCTTAGCCAGAAACACTTGTTCCCACCCCCATCCTGTTGGAGTGTAAATATAAAAGTCCAGACCCCCTTTCAATCATCCATCCACCCATTCGCCCACCCACCCATCCACCTATTAATCAATCTACCCATCCGCCTATCCATCCCTCCATCTATTCATCAATCCACCCATCTACACACCCATTCAGCCAGCCACCCACCCATTTATTTATCAATATGCCCATCTACACATCCATCCAACCACCTACCCACCCATCCACCTATCCATCCTTCCATCCATCCATCTACTCATTCATCTATCTACCCACTCATTTTTTCAATGGAAAGTTACTGGGCACCTGCCAGATGCCAGATGCCATGCCAGGCCCTGAGGACACAGTGATGAAGCCCAGGTTGCCTCTCTCAAGAAATTCACAGTCTGGTGTGAAGAGAGTGAAAATAGACCTGCACAATCTCAGAGGTAGAGTGTGAGAGGGGGTGTGTGTGTGTGTGTTTGTGCAGTGAGATGGGTGAGCAGTGTACTGTGGGATCATGGGCTAGCATCACCAGCTGAGCCTCAGAGATGGTGGCTATTCAAGAAAAGACTCCCAAGAGAGGCAATGCCTAGTGAGCAGGGGTTCGCCAGGCAGACAAGGGCAGCATCAGGCAGAGGAAATAGCTTATGCAAACCATGCAGGTGAGGCAAACCTTACTTGTCTCACAGTCTGTAGGCAGGAGAGGAGGATGGGTGGGATTCCACAGGCTCCTTGACATGCTGGAAGTAAGACAGGATTTGGTCTCAGAACTCAGGCAACAATACTACACAATCGCCCCAGTCCCATGGGAGTCCCAGCGAAACTCTCTGGATCTGTCTGTGGAGGCTGAGAGCCACTTGGATGTATTTCTGTTCATAAGGTTCAGGAGGTAAGAAATGTGGGGGAGGAAAAATTTTGCAGACCATTGAGAATGTGCACTGGCCCTATGCCTGTCTATGAACTGGTGGTTGGGAAATGCTGGCCTAGAGGATCTCTAGCATTCCATAAAGCTAATGTTCCAGCCTTCCCGGTCTGTGAGCTGCATTGCTATGTCCTTTTCTCCAAAATGTCAGGGATCTGTGGGTGAAACCATGCCAAAGAGTGTGGGAGAATATAGACCACATGCCCCTCAGGGGGCCTTAGTCAGCGGAGACATAGTCCCTACCTTTGGGACATAGCCATCTTATGGAGAAGGAAGGGGCCTTTTTTGATTCCTCAAAAGCAGCCAAGAAGACATGAAGGTCAGGGGGTACCCCCCATGAAGTACAAGTCCTGGCCATCCAGTGGTCCCAAGAGCTGAGCTCTGGCCAAAGACACCCACGCAACTCCATTTTCAGCTACCAGCATGGTCACAAGATATTTTAAACCTTTAAATCCCATCAAATGTGTTGCCACAAATTTCATTTTTCAAGTGTGCCTTGAATATTCAGACAGAAGGGTGGTGAGGACGTTTGGAGGAAGAGGAGAACGTGGAGATATTAGAGATACCACATTCTCTGCAGGTGTCTTTGAGAAGGTGAGCAGGAGGTGCGCTGAGACCACTACACTGGTGAGATGGTGGCTCGTCCCCAAAACAAGAGAAGTCCAAGATCTGAGCTTCCAGCTGTTGAGAGCACAGTCAACCTCAGCCCTGCTCAGGGGCCTGCATAGTCAGCCTTGCACTTAGCTCAGCTCTCAAGTCTTTGTCCAAGTCACTTGTCCAGCAGGAATGCCTTCCCCTCTCTGTACCAACCCAAGCTTCAGAGGCCAATTCTTGTCCTGTTTCCACCAACCCTGTGAGGCTCCAGTATGGCTCTTATCACAGTGTACTTTGTTTTATTAACCCATTGGGATGGTGTGCCAGCTCCCCTCTAGGAGCTCCGTGAGGACAGTTGGTCACTTGCCCTCTGTAGCCCTGATGCCCACCTGTCCTCTGCCCAATGCTGATACCTACCAGTGGCACCCAATAAATGTGTGTCTGATAGGATTAGGTGAAGGTCATTGTACCCCAGCCCATGATGATTCATGTTCCCCTGCAGGTGGACCAATCGCTGAATTGGTTTGCAAAACGTAGCTTTCCGGCTAGAATGAAGGCAAAGTGTGGGCTGTGTTGTCTCTTTTGTTTCCTAGAGTCCCAGAAGGGCTGAGCTGGAAGGGTACCCTAGAAACCATCTATGGCCCCCTAAGCGTTACTTAGAGACAGGGAAGTGTGGTGCAGGCAAGAACACTTGAATGTGTAGCATCAGACCTGGTCTTAATCCTCACTCTGTATGCATTAAATATGTGATATTTTCCAAAGCATTATACACTCTGAGCTTCATTTTTCTCATCTGTGAACATGGGCATTAATTCTTACCTTATAGGTATTGGGAATATTAGATGAGAAAACAGTGTATGGTCCCCAGCTCCTAGTAGGCACTCAGATTTACCCTGAGACAAACATCATTAAGACTATAATGCATTTTATTCCCATCCTTTTGCCATAGGTTTTTTTTTTAACATGATGATCATGGTACATATATGGTACATATAAAGTTGGCTATATTGACTTTCTCATTATCATTATTTTCTTAAAAATCTGTAATTGCAGAATTATTATAATTTCCTCTTTATCCCAAAAGTTATTCAGGAGATGAATGTAAATTCCTAAGTAGTTGAAATTTTTTGTTTCAATTTTTCTTATTAATATCTAGCTTTATTATGTTGTGGTCAAAGAATATGGTCTGTACAGTTTGAGAATTTTATTTTGAGTCATTCTTTGTGGGCTAAGATATACTTATTTTGAATATATTATAAATACTTGAGAAGGAGGTATATTCTGTTTGTAGTGTAGGACTTATCAGCATGTGAATCCTGCTTTGTGAACCGTGGTATCAGTTGCCGTATACTCTTGCTTGGGTAGTTATTTCATTAGTCAAATGGTGAGACAGGCATGCTAGATCTCCCATAATGCCACGCTCCTGTCAATTTCCCCTTGCATATTTAGCAGATTTTGCTCTATAAAGTTCAAAAGTATATTAATAGGTGCATAAAGGTTTATGACTACTGAAGCAAATGTATGCTGTAGTATTTATCAAATGATCCTTTCTTTATCCAATTAAGTCATTTTGTTTGATATTATTATGACTTCTGCTGTCTGTTTCTTTTTCCTCATTTGGCAGACTTTTACTCAGCCTTTGACTTCTAATTCTTCTGTGCCACTTTAGCATCAGTGTATGTTTTATAATTGGCATACAATTGTGTTTCTTATCATATTTCTGGTAACATAGATATATGAGATAGTTGTAAATCATTTGTGTCGTGCACCATTCCCTTTGGGGCTCTGTCTCATGTTCCTTACAGCTTTCATTTGCTATGTGCACGGTTTTCTTTCCTGTTTCCCAAGTTGGCTTCAAGTTGGTATGGAAAGACAAGAGAGGTTGTCTGGTGAAGATGGTTCATATCCTGGGTATATTTTGGAGGCTTGCCCAGGTTGTTTTTAATCTAAGGGCAGTACCCAGACGTGACACAAATTAAATCCTCATCCTCAGGCATCATTCTTGAACATCTGAGGAGTATGTCCTCACTACAAGAGCCAAGCTATTAGACACTTGGTGCCTGGAGAAAGAACTAGTCCAGCATGAATTGCCGAAGGCTCTAGAATCCACCTCCCAGTTGGAGGGAAGCCGGGAAAGCTCTCTAAGCCTGATTTACAACCTGTGGGGGCGGCTCCATCCAATACTGGATGTCTCAGACAGAGAGCTGAGGTTATGCAGGGTTATGTCAACTCACTAAAGTAAGTCTAAGAGATTCCCTGGTGAAAACAGCAGGACTTGATAGATAAACAATTTCTTAAAAAGTTAGGAGTCTTTCCTGGAAGGGGAAGGGAGATCCTTGCCAGATTTCCTTCAGCTTCAACAACCCTAATTCACCTGCTAACATGTGTCCCTGCCCCTGGCACTCTGTGCTTCCAGAAACCTAGGGCCCCATCCTGACTCTCACGGACCGTGGGCACTGTTTCCTTCGTGGCCCTCTTCCTCCCTAAAATATATATATACATTTAAAATTACATTTTACAACTATGTTGGTAAAAGACTAACATAATTCATTTATTACACATTATTATATTTTTTTCTCCTGATTTTGAAAGTAGATAAAATTAAAACATTTTAGTGCACCCTTAAAGGTCTTGCAAACCCTGGGTGCTATGTCTCCGGTGCCTAGTGGAGACGGGGCACTGCAGAAACCAGGGCCAGGTGTGGGGACCAGCCAGCTGGGAGGGATGATGGGGAGGGCTTGGCACTGCGGTTTAAACTTATGGGTGCTCGTTTCCCAGGCAGAGAGCTCAGATCCAGAGAAAGTTTGCTAGGTCAGTCAGGTCAGAGGGTAGGAGCATAAATGGTCTCAAAGCCACAGACGCCTCTCCATCTGTGAAGGCACAAGGCCTGCCGACCCCAGAAGGGGGATGTGGGAAGGTGCCGGAATGCCCTAACGGTTTCTGACCACAGCCGACACACAACCAACGAGAAGGAGAAAAGGCCTCCACACGTGTGCTGAGACAAGAGAGATTTCGCTATGAGCCATACAGTCAGGTGCTGAAGGCGAGAGATAGCAAAGTCAGACCCACCTGGACCAAGTCGCCGCCAGAGGGAGGGGAGGGGAAGCCTTCCAGCGCTGTGTCTGTGCTTGTCTTTAGCAGAGGCGACCCCATTCTCTGAGTTAGGCCTAATTCTAGTTCTTTTCAGAGTCAACCTCAACACCACTGACATTTTGGGCTGGCTAATTCCCAGAGGAAGGGGCCTTCCTGTGCACTGTAGAATATGTAGCAGCATCCCTGGCCTCTGTTCTCACCAGACGTCAGCAGCAACCCCCCTCTTTAGGTGGTGACAAGCAAAAATGTCTCCAGACATTGCGAGGTCCCTTCCGGTTCAGAAACACTGTTTTAACATGGCAATAAGGAAGAAATTTTAGGACACCAAGGAGCCTGAACATGAGTCATCAGATACCCCAAATGTTACGTAACACTTAGATATTTGCACAGCCAGGTAAGGTGACCTCCGTTTCTCTCTCCTTCCCTGCCCACCTGCCTCTCTTTCAAATAAGGTCTAAGCAGGTCTCCCTGACTCCACAGTTTATTGTGGGACCAGATGGGTGCAGAAAGTTTTGCTCCTAACTGGTCATTTGCTTCCAAAGGGAGACGTGCTCCGACACTTTTTATAACTTCTTCTGTGGCTGAAATTATTGGCCATGGTGAACATCAGTCATGACACTGTTATCTCATTTGAGGATAGTTGGCGAGACTCCGTATGTGTTCTGCAATCACAGCATTTACTAAACTGGCACAATTTGGGGCAGAGTAATTTGTGCATGAATTTGTCATACTTAGGTGTTTTATTTGTTACAGTTTGTAAAATTCACCTTTAGGGAAAGGTGCCCCCAAACTCTAGGGCCATTGAGCTCTTTATAATAGAAACGTGTTTATCTCATTTATTCCCTGAGAGATAATTTATTAATTAGTTGATTCTATGATAAGAAATATGGGGCCTTAGAGCTATCAAGGGACTAGAAAAGTTATAGCTCATGAGAATACAGGTGCCTTCAGATTCCTGTGATTAGTGTCACTAAATCAGGCAGAGAAAGAGAAAGTAGAGGCGCTGGCTGCCCTTAAGGGACCGACAAAGCAGGAAGGTGAGGAGGGATAGCACCCACCCTACCTGGACAAGTGGCTTCACGCAGGTTTATAGGGAGCAGCAGGGCCGAATTCCCATTCCTGGGCACATGCTTCCCGAACCAGGGCTCCTGAAGAGACTGTGCCCACTAGTTTGCTTCCCATGTTAGGGTGCCTGGTCACACACAGGACAGCTGCGACCAAAAATAGGCTACCCACAAGTAGGCTCCAGAATATATGTGGTAGATTTAGAAAAAGACAAGGGATTTCCAAGCAATCTTGACATGTGGGAGTCATCCATTCATTTCTGCCCATTGTAGCAAGGAATCTCCTGGCAAACCTTGTGGCAGACTTGCCCTATGCAGAATAATCTACCATATGACTCCAGAAATTAAGTTTGGAAGTAAAGAATGGGCCAGCATTGCCAACCAGGCAAGAAAACAGCTCAGTTGCATGCTGTTCCAACTCTAGGTGGAGGCAAAGGCTGTAAGGTAAGGGCTTGAGGCAGGCAGTGCAGCCAAGGCTAAACCATAAGGTTGTGTGGGTTGTGTATTACGCAAGTGCACCAAAGCTAAGGGACTATTATTTAATAATAGCCATCAAAGACCTGTGTATTTATTATCATGATTTTTAAGATATGGAAATAAAGGATCTTGAGAAAGGGGGTGACATTTTCTAATTCACACAAAGATTATAGGAACAATTATTTGCCCTAAAGGGCATCTATCTAATGATATTTCTTGTTAGTGGTGAGAGTTCTAATGCTTTTGATGTAAGTGGATTTTTTTTTGTCCTTTCATTTATTTATTTTTAAAGATGGTATAACCTATAGGCAGTAAAATACACAAATCTTAGGTATATAGCTTAATGAATTATTACATATGGATACACCAATGTAAATACCACTTTTATCAAGTTATCACCTTAATGGCTTAGATGAATTATTTATGGTCAAAGAATTAAGGAATCTAAAATAGAAGCTATACATAGAAATGGCCACCCAGGCCTCAGATATCTTCCCTCCAATTTTGGACAGGTGCAGTCATTTTTCTTTAAATCATATTAACCACAATTGCTTACACCCAAGTCTATATTTAACAGGGCTCACTGACAGTCCTATCCTATACCCTCTCTTTTCTCTATTTCTTTATTGCTGGATTATGTCTTCAAGTACATATCCTTCTTCTAGGAAGGGAACATGGATGCAATACCCTTTGGACCCTTACATGTCTGACAATAACATTCACACATAGATGACAACTTGGTGGGTTTGTGTTTGCACTGTGGTATCATACAGAACAGTGTGATTGTCCTAAAGCTCTTCTGTGCTTCACCTATTCATCCCCGTCTCCCTGTGGCCCCTGGAAACCACTGATCCTTTTACTGTCTCCATAGTTTTGCCTTTCTCAGAATGTCATATAGTTGGAATCACACAGCTTATATCCTGTTCAGACTGGCTTATTTTACTTAATATTATTCATTTAGGTTTCCCTCATGTGTTTTCATGGCTTGATAGCTCATTTATTTTTAGCACTGAAAAATATTCCATTGTCTGGACATACTACAGTCATTTGTTCATTTTCCTACTAAAGGATGCTCTTGATTGCTTCCAGGGTTTGGCAATTATTAATAAAGCTGTTATAAACATCTGTGTGCAGGTTTTTGTATTGACATGTTTTCAACTCTTTTGGGTAAATACCAAGGAGCACCATTGCTGGATCATGTAGTAGACAGGAGTATGTTCAGTTTTGTAAGAAACTGCCTAACTGTCTTCCATAGTGGCTTTATACTACTTTATATTCCCCCCATCAATGAATAAGAGTTCCTGTCACTCCACATCCTCGCCAGCATGTGGTATTACGGAGGCTTTGCATTTTGACCATTTTAATAGGTGTTTAGTGGTGTCTCATTTAACTTGTTTTTTTTGACACATGAGGTGGAGCATCTTTTCATATGCTTTCTTGTCATCTGTATATCTTCTTTGGTGAGGTGTTTGTTGAGGTCTCTTGCCCTTTACAAAATTCAGTGTGTTACTTTTCTTGTTGTTGAATTTTAAGGGTTCTTTGTATATTTTGGATTGCAGTCCTTGATCAGATACTTTGGATAAAACAGTCCTTTTGCAAGTATTCTCTCCCAGTCTGAGGTGTGTGTTCTCATTTTCTTGATAATGTCTTTCACAGAGCAGAAGTTTTTTAAATTTAATGAAATCCAGCTTATTAATTATTTCTTTCACGGATTGTATCTTTGGTGTTATATAGAAAAGGTCATTACTATATCCAAGGTTATCTAGATTTTTCTCCTATGTTATCTTCTAGGAGTGCTATAGTTTTGCACTTAAGTCTATGATTCATTTTGAGTTCATTTTTGTGAAGGGTGTAAAGTCCAAGACTAGATTATTATTATTATTGCATACGTATGTCCAGTTGTTCCAGCACTATTTGTTAAAAACACTATCTTTGCTCCATTGTATTGCCTTTTCTCCTTTGTCAAAGACCAGTTGGCTATGTTTATGAGAGTCTATTTCTGAGTTCTCCGTTCTGTTGTATTGATCTATTTGTTTATTCTTACACCAATACCACACTGTCTTGATCAGTGCTGCAGCTGATCACTGTACTGTCTTGCAGCTTTATAGTAAGTCTTAAAGCCAGACAGTGTCAGTCCTTTAACTTTGTTCTCCTTCAATATTGTGTTGGCTATTCTGGATCTTTTGCCTTTCCATATAAATTTAAGAATCAGTTTGTTGATATCCAGAAAATAACTTGCCTGAATTTTTATTGGGATTCTATTGAATCTGTAGATCAAGTTGGGAAGAACTGACATCTTGACAGTATTGAATCTTCCTATCCATGAACATCCACGTTCTTTCTTAATTTTTCTGTCTCCTTATTCTTTCCTTGGCATTCTGGGAAAACTTCTCAAATATCCATCACATCATTGATCCTAATTTTTGCAGTGTCAAAGTCCCTTTTCCATTTCTAATGAAGATTTCAATTCTGCTATGGCATTTCTAATTACTTTCTTTTCCCAACACCAAACTCTTCTTTTCTCTTAAATCCATAGTCCTCTCCCTTGTCGTTTCAGTATATTATTTCATCATCTCATATTTTATCTCCTTTTTCATAGAGTTCACATTTCCTTGAATTATTTGAGAACAAAGCAGTTATTTCCCAATATTTCTTTTGTTTCCTGTACTAAATATTTGACAAAGTTGCATTTGTTATCTGCATTTTGATTGTGGTTCTTTGTTATGCAGATCCTCTCTGATCCATGCTGGGTGTTCAGGCTTCCTTCCGAGGACAAACTGACAAGACCTGGTGTTTGCCCAGCCAGTGCAACCCGGCAGATTGCCCTTGGTTCCCATTACATCTTCTTGCTTGCTGTACAAATCCTGCTGCCAGAGCTTAAGAGGTGATTGGTAATAATTTACGTAATCAATTCAAAGTGGGAGGACAGGCAGAGTGCTGAGCATGCTGGCAGGGGAGCTATGTGTCTGGGACACTGGCTTGGTGTTTGGAGAAGCTATTTTCTACTTCCATTTTCCCGTTAGGTCTGGCCTTCATACTAGGTATAAATCACAGCTGGGCCCAGCCTCCTTCCACAGATGGGATCATTGCTCTCCGCTATGGTTTGAATGTGTCCTCTCCAAAATTCACGTTGAAATGTAATCCCCATAATGGCGGTACTGAGAGGTGGGGGCCCTTGGGGAAATAACGAAGCCATGGTGGCTCCGCTCTCATGAATGGGTTAGTGCCTTACAAATAGGCAGGAGGGAGCTCGCTTAGGTCCCTTTTGCATTCCACCACGGAGGACATGGTGTTTGTGCCCTCTAGAGAACACAGCAAAATGGTACCATCTTGGAAGCACAGAGACTGTGGCCCTCACCAGACACTAAGCTTGCCGGGGCCCTGATCTTGGACTTCCTGGCCTTCAGAACAGTGAGGAAGTAAATTTCTGTTCTTTGTAAATTACCCAAGATCAGGTATTCTGTGATAGCAGCACAAATGGACTAAGCCTCCTGCTTTCCCAGGAGCAAACTCCACTTCCCTGCAGGCTTTCTGTGGGCTGCTGCTGCCACTCAAGACCTGGTGCCTCCCAGTGCCTGTTACACGTGCTGCTACTTGTGGAGTGGAAGGACTTCATGTGGTTTGCTCCTCATTTGCTCCCATTTCACCCTGTCCTCTAACCTTCAAGTTAGGGAGCAGCGGTGGGGTCTGCAGGTTCTCTTCTGCTCACTTCCCTTTAAGGGTGCTGTTCCTCAGAAGGGACCACAGCAGACTGGCCTCCCTCTGTCCCTCAATGCAGAGTCTTGCACAGCTTGCTTGACTTTCTGGCTGTGAGTGGCACTCTTCCATATTGTCAGTGATCTGCATACCTCCTATTTCCACATTTCTAATATTTTGGTCATTTCAGTGAGAATCTCAGGGTGATGTGAGCGGGTGGTAAGGAGAGCAAGACACGTGTGTTCACATCATTCTCTTACTCAGAACCCAGTGTGTCTGTCCACCTGTCTGTCCATCTAGTTAACTGTCCAGGAGGGTCAGATCTCAATAACGCTGAACCGAGTCTAAACTCACTTGGTCTCATACTCCCTTTTCCATATTGGGAAACTGACTCCATAGTTCTTGACATATTTCCATGTGTCTAAGGATTATCTGATGTTATTTTTCTATGTCATTGGCTAGTCCAGAGGAATGAAATCAAATTCAGTCTAAATTAATAGGTATGGATGGACAAGAGACATTTCCTTAGAGAGGAAATGCACAGCTCAGGAGGAGTAGAGTACTGGTCAGACTTCTAACTCCATCACTAGTAGGGTGGGCTGCTCAGGGAAATAGCCTTCTTGGCTGGGGGGAATCTCAATTTTCCTCATTTGTTATATGAAAGCTCTGCATCTCCAAGGTCTCCCTCACCATGCTATTTTTGGATTTCACCATGAGCCAGACTCTGCTGTAGAAGTGACAAGAGAAAGTGCAGCTCAGGTTTCTGGTTAAAAAGGCAAGACTGACGCTTGTATCAGCTTGAGAAGCCCGGCATGTCAGGTAGGGAATAAACTGTGCAAACGGGTAAGAGCTGCTTATGGCTCTGCTGAGAAGACAGAGGGCAAGGGTCCCCAAGAGGGACACAGAGAAATTGGATGAGAAAGAAAGAGTGATGAAGAAAGAGTAGAGAGAGACAGATAATAAGAACATAAGGGAGAGAGGAGGAGAAGAGGGAAAGAAAATGAGAGTGGGCGAGATGTCATGGGTTACAGAGGACAGGGGAGCCCCAAGGACTGGGGGCTGGGGGCAGGGGGAGATGTACTGGGGAGGGTGTCGTTCCTCTGGTTCCTGTCTAAAGTGACAAACAGAAGCTCAGAAGGTCTGACATGTCCTGGCCGCTGCCTCCTGGACACATTGCACTGACATTCCCAGCCCATCCTGATGCAGTGACATCTGGGCCCCACTAGGCGGACACGGGCCTCCTCTGAGCTCCAGGCTTAGCAGGGAATTCCTCCCTGTGTAACCAAAGACCATTTCCTACTTCCTCTGTTCCCTGGAGAAGACGGGATGGAGTTGTGATGAAAGAGATTCTCAATAGAATAAAGGAAACACACACGTACTCTTCACAGAAGCAGTAGATGTGAAAGCTAGAACTGCAGCAGAGGGCGAGGCCGGCACCGTAGTTTCTTACCTGGTTTCCCTTAGTAACCAATGGCTCGTCTCTGAAAGCCAGCAGGTTGGGTTGGGGCATGAGTTTGAGTCCAGGGCTAGGGTTAGATTCCATTGATGGTCAGTGTTAGGGTCAATATATGGTCAAAGTCAAGGCTCTGTTTGAAGTCAGGGTTGGGGTTATTCTGTAGTTTACATAAGAAACGAACCGTGACAGCTTTTGCTCTGTACTCTGAGGAAAAAAACCAGGGACAATTTCCTGGAGACACTAAGCTTTCAGAGCGACTTTGAAGGAGAAGCGTGGCAAGGCAGAGGGAGAACTTGAGGGACTAAAGAGAAGGGCTGCACACGATTGAATGCAATATTAGTGAAAGTCCCCAGATGATGGTGCCTCCTGGTCAGGGTCCAACTCACTGTCGGACACAAGGGTGACCTTCCTCCTGGGATTCCAAGCTGCCCTCCCCACACTTGTGGGGGAAGAGGACTCTCCGCCGGGCTTGGCCAAGGGCACCTCTCCATGAATTCCTGGCCCCAAGTGCCTCTGTGTCCTGTGTCTGCACTTGGGCTGCCAGGGCAGGGGCTGGCGCCAGGCAGGGTGGACACAACCTGGAAATAGGGAGCGGCTGTGGAAACAATGTGCGTCTGGCACACGCTCGCCGGCCACTCCCAGGCTGTAGATGGAAGCTGGGGCCTTGGGATGGGGAGCAGAAGGGGCCCACTCAGCCCAGAGCCACCTTCTCTAGGAAGATTCATATCATGGCCACGCCATCTGATAGCTGCGGGAGGTCCAAGGTCCATCCACTGTGCTACCTGGCACTTTTTAGCGTGGTCTGTGGTATGCCATTCAGGTCTGCTTTCTCAAATGATAGGCACTGCGAAGCATGACCTTTCTCTTCGACCCCATCTGCATGGCTCTCTTGCCTCTGCCAGCAGCCTCCGACCTCCAGGAGGGATGGCCTTCACCCCTCAGTCAAAGAGCGACGCTCTCCCTTAAGAGAGTCCACCTCAGTCAGTAGGTGGCTCCCTGAGAAGACTCTCTTCCCATCAGTATGAGGGAGTGATCCCCCAGCCAGCCGGAAACACCACATGCCCCATCAGTCCAGAGACCCTCAGAGGTGTGCCTCTCCCACCAGGCCAGGGGCTCCCTGGGAGGATACCTTAGGGGTCTCCATTATCATGGTTAATCAATGAAGCGTCTTCTCCTTCAGTGTGGGGGTCCTAAGGGGACACCCCAGCAGTGTCGGGCCTTCGGGAGGCCATCGCCCTCAGCAGACTGGGTAGCTCTCGACAATTCATGGACAAAAGCAGTCAAGGCAAAGCGGAGATGTCAACCAAGAATCCGAGTCAGGCTCAAGTTGACGGTTAGGATAGAACGTCAGTCCGTGCCCATGCAGTTTGAGAACGAAGTGACGACAGACATAATAACGGTGGTGGAGGTGGTTATTAGGAGAGCAGTGATGCGTGGTGGTGGTGGCAGCAATGATGTGGGCTGGTAGCAGTGGTGGGAACCCGAGGCAGTGCTGCTGTTGGCAGTGGTTGGCGAGGCAGTAGCAGTGAAGATGGAGTGGTGAGAACCGGGGAGACGGCACTGATGCTGGTCACTGCAGTGAGGACGACCACAGCAGTGGATGCGGTGGCACTGGTGGTGGAGCTGGTGGCTGCTGCAAACCTGTCACCGCCTGCTGGAGACCTGCCCTGAGAGGAAAGGGTCCCCGGACAAGGGGACTAGAGAGCTGGGGAAGGAGGCGGTTATTCATCTGGGATAGCTGGAGGCAGAATCTAATCATAGTGAAAAAGGGAAACAAAAGCTGTATTCAAAGGTGGCTCAAGTTAGACCCCAAACAGGTTCACCAATTACAGAATACGAAGCAGTGGGGTTTACAAGCATGCCGAGATGTGAGTGAGGAACATGTGGGGGCCAACCCCAGGACCAAGCCCGTGAACCTGAGCGGGGAGAAGGTCCCCTTCTACGGAGGGGTGTGATGGCGCAGGTGAGGAAGACGAAGCTCGAGCCTCCCAGCCCCCCCCGCCCCCCCCGGGTGGCCCAAGAGACCGGCGTCTTCAGGGCTGCTCCTGACCGGACAGGGAGGGACTGAGGCCAGGTCTGTGAACCTCTCATCCCTCACCCTTTTTGTTTTCAACTTGGGGAAATGTGGGGCTGTGGAAGGATGTCAGAATCAGCTGGTCAGTGTCAAAAATATAAACATACCTCTTCACAGCATGTCCTGGGTATTCTGACTCAGTGTGTCCAGGGTGGGGCCTGGGCATATGTATTTTTAATAAGCTCCCAAGGTGATTCTGACACAAACACACACACACACACACACACACACACACACACCAAGATCCATGGCCAGATACTATATTCAGCAGCCCCCTCCTCTGCCTCTGAGCCCGGGGTATTTATAGCAGAAGGCAATGACATTTCCACATCATCACAGCTTCACCTGCCCCACCCAGAGGGTCTTGGGTGCTGCAGGTGATTGGATGATTTGAGGGGCAGAGAGGTGGGGTCTAGCGCTGCCACAGGGGCAGGGGATGGTCATTTCTCAATAAAGATCTGGTGCCAGGGGCCGAAGAAGGAGGGGGAGCCCTTTCTGCCAGCCCTTTCTGCCCAGACCTGACCCCACAGTGCTTCCCTGGATGCCCTTGAGAGGAGACCTTGGGATTGGGGTGGCTGCTGGGGGAGGATGTGGGGAGCCGTTAGTGGGTCGGAGGAAGAGAGAAGGCTGAGTTGAGGGTGATGATGAGAAGGCGTCCAGCAGAGGGGACCGCGGCCCCCTAAGGGAGCTGTGCCTTCTGTTTAGACAGCCCTGCACACCACTCACCCAGAGACGGAGCCTCTCCCTCTGCTAGACTCACAGCCTATGTTCCTTGTGTTTGGGATTAGACAGCAACCTTCCCAAAGGCCGCCGCCCAGGCCCTCAGACACCAATGCGCACGCTGAGCATGGATGAGCATTCACGAAACGTGTGGACTGGATTCGAGGGTGGGATAAGCATCCAAAGGGAAGTCAGAGTGCCTGGGTTCTAGCCCCAGCTCTGCCACTTTCCTGGGTTCTGGGGCCCCAGTGGGATGGAAAGACAAGGGAGTAGCTTATTCCTGCTTCCTCTCTCTCCATCAGGCCCTGGAGACCCTGTGTCCCTGCTCTAACGTGGCAGCTGGAGCCCACAGTAACAGACAGATAAACCCCTCTGCCCCTGTGCCTAGCACAGGCTGCAGCAGGAGAGGTAGCCTCTGAGATGCTGACAGCCCCATTCTCTGTCCTTGGGGGGCCATAGGAATGGTCACTTCAGTACACAGCGCTTGTGACAAAGGATGAAAGTTGGCAAATCAGGTTGAAGGAATGACTGGAGCTGATCAAAGGAACCTCCTTAAAGGAGGAAGAAAATGAGAAAGACCTTGGGAATGGGGCCCAAGGACAGAAAAGGCTCACGTGGAAGATGGGGAGGCCGGGGGGTGAAGGAAGGGGGTGGCCTGTGGCAAGGTGAGTGGGGGAGCGAGGGGGTTGAAGGCCAGCTTTGCACGTGCTGACCCCGGGCGGGGAGAGGACAGGGAGGGCCAGTGTGGGGCCTTAGGGGCACAAAGCATTGCTGGGCCTCAGGTCCAGGGAAAGAGGCAGGCACTGAAGATCAAAAGCAGCAAGGACACCAACGCGGTTCCTCAAACTTCTCAATATCTCAGCTGCCCCTTCAGCTAGTGGCTCCACATCACCTGAGGTAAGGCCAGGGCAGCTGCTCCCAGGCCAGAGCAGGGACCTTAGGGCGGCTCCACCCTCCCAGCCAGGAAGCCCTCTTCCTACCTTCTAGGCCCTCAGCCCTGCAGCTCCTACCCCTCCGTTTCAGAGGACTCGTGTGTGTGTGTGTGTGTGTGTGTGTGTGTGTGTGTACGTGTGCGTGTACACTAAGGAATGAAGGGTGTCGACCATGAGGAGGGAAGAGTCCCTGCCTTCTGCCCAGTGGGAATAGAACCGTGCTGGTAGATACTTCTCCATTCTAAACAGGTCATGAGTGAAGAGGCCTCTAAAACTTCTTCAGCCCTGTGTGGAGACAGAGCCCCTGGGGACAATGAGTCAGGAGCCCCCATGGGCTGTATGGGTTGTATGAAAGCAGGCACCTCCCAGGAAGCCCAACTTCTGCCCCTGGGGACCCGTGCAAAGCCTCAGCCAGTCCCATCTGTGTTTCCCACCTTATTCTCTGCCACTTCAGAACGTCCTTCCCACCCGGGTCCCCTTCCCACACTGCAGGATTCCACATAGAAAGGTGGTGTTAAGGGAAATGAAAGCATATGCCACATGAAGTTGGGCAAAGACTCAAAGGCAGATGTTGAGCAACCTTATTTGTAATAGCCCCAAACTGGAAACACCCCAAATATCCACCAACAGGTGCATGGATAAACAAATTCTGGTATACCTATCCAGTGGAACACTAGTCAGCAAATAAAAGGAAGGCACTACTGATTCATGCAATAGTTGGATGAATCTCAAAATAATTCTGCTGAGTTACAGAAGCCAGGCAAAAAAGAGCACATGTTGTATGATTCCATTTATATAAAGCTCTAGAAAATTCAAACTAATTTACAGTGATGCAAAGAGCAGTAGTCGGAGCTGGGAGGTACAGGAGGAAACTTTGGGAAAGGAGGGGTGTGTTTGTTATCTAGATGGTGGCGATGGTGTCACAGACGTGTGCATATGTCAGACATGATCAAACTGTGCACCTAAAATAGGTATATATCAGTTTTACCTCAATCAAGCTGTACCCAAAAAAGGGGGTGGTGACAGTCATGATGACAGTGATAAAGCTGAAGGAAAAGCTGCTGGTAGGTCAACCACAGGCATGACTGGGGCCACCACTTTCTAACAGAAGTTTAGATATTTGCCTTTACCTGTGCTGTGGCTTGAATGTGCCCTCAAATTGCATGTATTAGAGACTTAATCTCCGATTCATATGTTGATGGTATATGGAGGCAGGGCCTTTGGAAATTAGGATTAGATCAGGCCATCAGGGTAGGGCCCCGATGGTAGGACTGGTGACTTTATAAGAAAAGGAAGAGAAACCTGAGCTAGCACGCTTGCTCTGCCTTGCCATGTGATGCCTCCCACATGCCATGATGCAGCAGGAAGGACCTCAGCCAATGCCACTGTCATGCTCTTGGACTTCCCAGACCCTAGAACTGTGAGCTAAATAAACCTCTCTTCTTTGTAAATTACTCTGTCTGTAGTGTTCAGTTATAGCAACAGAAAACAGACTGGGACGCCCTGTAAACTATCGGGATGGATAGGACTGTACCTTCTTCACCTTTGTCCCCAGCACTCAGCATAGGGCTCACAATGCAGCCGGCAATAAATAGTTCATATGGCCATCTCTGCAATGACGACACCGTGCGATAAATGCTACAATATGGGAAACCCAGGGGGGTTATTGAGCAGAGAGCAATGTCACTGCCTGACACCAACTTGGTGGGGCAGACAGTCCATGATGGCTTCCTGGAGGAGTCATGTCTGAACTGAGATTGGACAGGTAAGTGGATGGGAAGCCAGGCAAAGCAGGCTGGGGTGGGGAAGGAGTGTCCCAAGGGTAGGGATGAGTTTGTTGTGTCTAGGAGTCACAGGGATCCTCTACTAGAGTGGGTACAGGGACTGACATTGGAAGGTAATAGTGGTGTCCCAGGTTTCCTTCAAATATCAGAGAGGTCTCTGCCATCTCAGTTGTCCTGCTGGTCCAGTACCCACATGCTGGAACAAGGGTGAGCGGGTTTGTAGAGACACCCCCAGCCCCGACTTGCTGTCCCTCCTCATTGGAGGAGAGAGAGTCTGTGACTCTGAGAGGGGGCTGATTGGTGGGCTTTCTCCTAGACGGTGTTATAACTCTCCACCATCCTCTTACACTTCCACCCTGCATTCGAGATGCTCAGGTCTGGAGCAAAGGCAGTGGTGTAAACAAGGCCTGGCCCGCAAGGGGGGGTGGTGTTGTTTGCTGAGGGATGTCAGCTGGAACGACCTGAGCTGGCCCCACTGGTCCCTGGGGGCAGCAGGAATGAAGTGGGGAGGATGCAGATCGTGCTGGGCTCATCTGAGTAGGCCAGCTGTGCTCCCCACACACAGGGTGGCCTTGGGCAGCATAGCCAAACATGCCTTGCAGGCTTGGGGTGAGCCAGAGAGGCAACCTCCTGCCCTGGCGTGAGCCCACCCCGTGTGTGGCCGCAGCTCCACTAGCACACGGCCTTCCTGGAGCCGCGGCTCAGCATGGTTTCTGTAGGGTGCAGCCACCCACCAGGACGGACCTGCCACCTGCAAGGAGGATTCTGTGTCCTCAGCACCCAGTGACTGGGGCTACAGAGACCACTCATCCATGGGTGAGGAGAGCCCACTGAGTGGGTTTGTCCTGACGTACCACGGTACCCCACCCTTCCCTCTAGATCCATCATGGGTCCTGAATCATCCTTCTTTCTACGTGACACTCCCTCCTCACTCCTGACACGATCCATCTAAAGCCTCTTCCGCCCATCCCACTCCCTGCTCCATGGAGGGGCACAGTTTTTGTCACCCATCGGCTCAAGCCTAAGCAATGGCCACCAGCCCTACCCTGTGTGATCAGCACCCTGACCCAGTTGGTGTTGATTTTGTAACTGGCATCGGTCTGCTGTGCCATTAGGGTTGCAGCATTCTAAAGGGATACTGTCCTGCTTTTTCTCCAGGGCAGGTGGTCTCGGGGACTCCACAGCTGCAGACATGGCTCTGGGCTCTCATTAGCCTCCTCCAGCTTGGCCCCAGGCCAGGCAAAGGGCAGGAGCAGGTATCTATTCCTCCCCGCCTGGGCCTGCACCTAATACATTAAAGAGGATGCAGAGAAGTCCTGCTCCTTGATGGCCCTGGCCACCTCCTCATACTGGGGAAGAGTAGTGCCATTCTTTTCCACCAGTGCCACAGGCAGCATGTTCCAGGCCCTGGCCCGTCCAACCAGGATTGTTCTATTCACTATCAGTGGCTCCATGGCGACCATGTCTCTGCCATGTTCTTGAAGACAAAGAAGAGAGAAGGAAAAGGAAATATCACAGTTATCACTGCACTCGCCATTCCAGGGACCCTGAAGCCTTGGATGAAAGAGACACACCTGAATCCAAAGCATCAGGGGTGGCAGTGGGGGTGGGGGGATGGCTTAGGATTGTTGGTTTCACCAGAAGTCAGCCCTTCCTGCTCCTCAGCCCCTTCCCTCCTGCCCCCTGCACAGGGGCTGCCCGGCTGCCTGCTCTGGCCCTTCACAGATGCCTCTGGGGCACAGACCAGGAAGGAAGTTTAGCAACATGATGAGTATCTGTCCTAGACCCAAGCCAAGGCTGTGTGTGACAAAAGCAAGGGTGTGACTCATCCCTACCCTTGGGACAGGAGGCACTGGCTCTGGGAAATCTGGTATGCAGGGTTGCCCATCCTACAATGGGGAAACTGAGTTTTGTCAGCTCTGATGTGGGATCTCTGAACACATGGCCCTGGGATCCCTATAGGTTACCCAGGCCTGCGCATCAGTCCCCTCTCCCACAGGCCCTCTGAGTACGCATGCACACATGCACCCACGCACAGCTGAGTCGCCAACCCCACCATGGCTTTAAGGTTGGAGAGTGACAGGAGACACACACATAAGTGGCACATCCCTCACGCTTGCAGCGAGGCCATCACACCTCAAAAGTTCTGCTGAGATCTGAGGAGTCTCAGAGAGGAATAGACAGAGCCTGGCTGCACCAACCAGGCCACTCCTGACCTGGGGTTTGCACTCTGAAGCACAGGAGGGGGGCTTACACCCTTTGGCTAGACGTTGGGGAGACCAGAAGGATAGATAAAATAAGAGAAGGTTTGGGGAACATCAGAGTGGGCCCCAAAGAAGGAAATCCCTGAGTCCCAATCAGCTTCTCAGCTGGTAGCCCAGGTTCTGAGGCTGAGAAATGGGAAGTCCCCATCCCCACTCTTCAGCGCCCAGTTGTTGGAAGAGGGAGGAAGCTGGCAGCTGGGAAAGGTCTTGGACCCATATTTTTTTTCCACTGGTGAATCAGAGGAGAGCAGTAAGAGGAGCCAGGCTGGCCTGCCCCCAGCTACCTCCGTGAGTCATAGCTGAGGTTCCTGTGCTAATCTTAACCCCTCGAAGAGGACTTGTTGGGACTTGCCACCGAGTCTTGACCACCAAAATACTCTTGGTGCTGACGTGGCCCTGGAAGGGCCTGATCCATCAGGGCAGGGTTCAGAGCATGGAGCCAGGGTGGAGAGGGCCAATCTGGGAGTTAGAATCTGCCCCAGCTCACCGGTGACCTGGAGCAAGTCACAGTGAGGAGGTCAGCAAGATGAGCGCCCAGGTCCCTCCCAAGTCAGGCATTTTCCCAGAGCGGGCTGAGTTGGGTCTGAGAGGGAAGGGACCAGAACCAGAGATGGCAGGGGCCTTCGGGCCTCATCATAGCAGGTGCTCACCAAGGACTTGGCCCTGAATGGTGAGCAGCAAGTGACGGCAACCTTGGTTCTGGGGCCAGTCGCACAGCAGATGGTTCTGTGATTTTAGTCAAATTGCTCCCCAAAGTCCCTTTCTGCAGAGGAGCGGGCATAGCTCGTGGTTTGAGGCACTGGACTTTAAAATCAGAATTTCCTTGGTTAGAATCTTGGTTCTAACACTTAGTAGCTGGGTGTCCTGGAGCAAGTCATTTAACCTCACCATGCCTCAGTTTTCCTATCTGTAAGATAGGTATAATGAGAGTATTTTTCTCAGAGGATTGTTGTAAGGATTAAATAAGGCAGTATATGTGAAATGCTCAGCTCAAGAACTGGCACATAGTAAACGCTCAGTAAATTTCAGCTGGTATAGTTATAAGCTACTATGTCTTGGCCTCAATTACATCTGTCTATAAAAAGAGAGGATGACAACAATGATTTCTAATTCCCTCTCTCTAGCTTTCTTTTTCTCTACTCAGCTCCTTAACCCTGTGCAATCCATTCAGGGACAGAGACTTTGTGGAGAACGAGAGAGCAGTGCGCAGTGGAAAAACCTCAGGGCTCCGGAAAAGGGATTTGAGAGCCAGCCGAGGGATCGCGGTCAGCAGAGGCGAGCTCTGGAAAGGCCTGGGGTGTGAGCAGAAGCCCAGTCGGGTTCTGAAGCTCGGGCAGGAGCCTGGACGTGGGCCTAGGGGCTGGAGCCTGAGCCCTTGACGGCTGGGAGGAAGCCCTCGGGTTTCCACTGCTTTCTGTCTTTTCATGTTTTTTTCTCTGGGTGGTCTTTTCATGGTCTGAAGGACCATTGTGTCAAATTATCTTAAAAGATTGTTGAAAATGTTGCCACTGAGGAGATGGGTGTGACGCTTCCCCTCGCATTCTCCCAGCATGCTGGGCTCTGTGCGTGTGTGTGGGGGGGCTGGGGGAAGAAAGGGAAAGAGGGAGGAAGAGGGAGAGATAGAACAAGAGAGCTGTATCTGTGAGCGTCCACCGGTGTCCTGTTTGGGCCATCTGTAGAGAGAGAAAGGAGCATCTTTGCCGTCTACCGGGAAGCCAGAGCCTCAGCCTGATGCTGAGACCATGGAAGCCCAGGAGGGCCAGACCAGCATCTCCAAACTTCTGCACAGCCCAGAAACAGGCCCTGCTCCCTTTGTACCCAACACGGGCCCTGCCCCCTCGCAGCCCCCAGAGCTCAGGAGAGGACAGAAGCCCTCTTCTCTGGGGGAATGATTTTGGGGACCTCAACCCTCTAGGCCCACCCTAGAGAGTTTGGATGGGGCCAGGGCCAGGGCAGCAGGGATGGAGATGACATCTCTTGGGAAGATGAGGCCTTGTGAGACCCTAAAAGGAACATGGAGGCTGGCAGGAGAGACTTACCAGGCTGGGTGGCTTATCAGACTGTCTCCTGACAGTCAGGAGAGGCTGGGGCATGAGGTCCTGTGTGCCTCGTGGGGGAGACAAGTCCAGTAGACCTGGGAAGCAGAGTGCTGGGGACACACTGAAGACGCAATGAATGTCTTTTACGGTGCTGCCAAAGGCTGGGACTACAGATGCTGCTGAGGAGAGGGGGGTAGGGGAGAAAACTATAATTAAAATGCAACCCTGGGACCCTCTAGTTCCTGCCCTAGTAGGTAACAGGGAGGCTGGGGGTGGAGGAGGCTAACATGGCAGGAGTAGGGAGGGGCAGGGGCCACCCCTTGACAGAGAAAGCTTTGACTCAGGGGTCAAGGGAGTAGCTGAGAAAGCCATGGGCACATCTGGCCAGGCTGGGCTGGGGGAGGGCACGCATGGCCAGCAGGGCGCCGGGATGCAGTGGAGACAGATAGGCCCGTGTTTACCGTCCAGCTGAGGTGTTGCAACAGGAAGACGGCTGTGGAGGAGGAGGCAGCCCAGGCGGAAACAATTTATCTGGAGCAAGAGGAACAGCTGGGGAGGGACACCAGCCTCGCTGCCCGCTTTCCAAGGCCGGGCGGAATACGCAGGGGGACCCTGCGCCGGAGAGGCCGGCAGGGCTGTCTCCCGCCCACCTGCACGCTTCGCCGCGCACCCAGCCCCGCTGGCCTTGCCCAGAGCAGAGCCAGGTGGCCAGCCATCCCCACTCCTGGTCCCCGGGGGAAGGGGCACCCTGCCCAGCGGGACGCCCCTCCAGACTGCAGGTTTGGTCTGCCGCTGGCCGCTCTGTGACACCGGCCAGGTGCCAGCCCTGGTGGGACAGACGTGTTCTCCACTTCCCAGAGGTGAAAACAGAGGTCATAAGCAACTTATCCAAGGCCACATATAAAGTCAGGGCTGTGGAAGGAACTTGAATCGAAGTCTGATTTATTTACAGAATCACTCAGATGCCCCTGGGCACGTGCAGGTGGGCTACGGGCCAGCCCTTGGCCCTGTGGGACAGCCTCTTTCTCCACGGCCTCGTGACAGGGCCCCCATGCAGCTCATAGCCCACGCTGAGACATCAGCAGGCTCCACAAGCACCCCTCCTGCCAGGGGCTGGCCAGGCCCCAGCACAGGGGCCTCTTCTGTGTCCGCGCTCACGGCCCGGCACGCAGCCACACAGCAGCCTCCCAGCAAGGGCTTCCTGAGCGCAACCAGGAAAGAGAGCCACCGGCAGAACTCTCCTGGGAGGCCTCCTCACCTCTGGGATGCATTTCCGGAATGACATGGAAGGCCAGGAGAGCTGCGAACCTGGCTCCACTCCTGAAGGAGGCCCGGAGAAGGTGGGAGGGCAAAGGAGCAAAGTGGCCACCACTTAGGATTTCTACCCATTTTAGAGATGAGGAAGAAGAGGCTTGGGGAGCCTGCCAAGCAGAAAGGGCAGACTTTACCTCATCCCCACTTTTAAAATCAGTGGAAAACTGGAATGGAGGCTCCAGCCCCACCTTTAGGCGATTCTCAGGGAATGTCATTTCCCATGTGGAGGGCTGTCACATCTCCCAGCTCCCTTTGTGCCCTGAATGACAATGACACTGGGACCTCCTGCAGGTCAGGGTCTTTGCCACCTGCCTCTGTGTGTCTCACTCGTGGAAGGCGAATGAAACGAACAAGAGTGGAACACCTGGTATGTGTCCCTTCATGGGCCAAGCACTGTCACTTTCAGTCTTTGTACAAGCCTATGAAATGGATTTGGCCACTCTCATTTTTCAGATGAAGAAACTGAGGCCTGGAGATGAAGGGGCTGTCCTGAGGTTAGATAACTAGTCAGTAGCTGGTTTGATTTAAGTGGATGAGTATTGAGCACATACTGTGTGCCCGTGTGTAGTAAAGACAAGTGAAGCTATGCTGCATGAACAAACAGCCCTTGAATCTTAATACAACAAAGGTTTATTTTATTCTCATCAAAATACGCAGCTGTACTCTTCAGGACAACTCTCTTCCAGCCTCGTTTGGGGCTGCTTTAATCTGGGGCTCTGTCATCTCATCAGAAGACTTCTCACTCACCAGGACAGATGACAACACTGTTCTCAGATGGATCCGAGGGACACAGGGAGGTAGGGGAGCAGGTGGAATGTCAGTGGGAGCCACATCTGCCACAGGCGTGCATGATGCCAGACACTAGTCTCGCAGTCGGTGCTGGACCCTAAACAATTTCCTGAGCCCCCCAGGAAGAGCTCTCTCGAGGAACACCCTCCAGGGGCCCGGGTTCTCAATAGGCCCTACGCAGGCTGCGCTCCTTCCGCTGCTGTGAGCTCAAAGCTCGACCTCCAGTAAGCCTGGAAGAATGCTGTGATAGAACTCAAACCAGACCAAGTCCAGTTAGAAGTCATGCTTTTGTAGTGGCTACTTCTCTAGGTGACATTCTGTGGTCACCACCCACCCCCCTGGGATCACTTGCAAAGCTCTGTCCCTTTCTTGCATCCTCTACTCCTTTCCCCACACCGCGAGCCAGCAGGTCCCTGTTTCACTAGCAACTGGAGTACGAATAGGGATCCTAGGGCCATGAGAAGCCCAGCCGCTGCCTCAAGTCAGCTTGTCCCAGGGCAAGAAGGGAACTCAGCTCTCACTCTCGTCCTCCTCTTTCCATCTTTGCTTCCCCCGTGGCCCAGCGCCCCAGCTGCTTCAGTGATTCCAAGATACCCAGGGAAGCACAGTTCTTGCATCTGGGCCCCAGGTATCCCCAGAGTGCCTAGAGCTGAGCAAGTACCCCAGCCTGCAAGTACTCCAGCCTGCCTCAGAGGCTTCCCCTGCTTTTTTATTTTTTATTTTTTTTTACCAATAATAAACATTGATTGTCTCCCTGTTTCTATGGTTCAGGAGTCTGTTTGCAGCTTATCTGGCTGCCTCCAGCTTAAGGACTCTCGAGAGGATCTAGTCACGGTGTTGGTCTTTTTCGAAGGCTGGACTGGGGAGGGTCTGTTTCCAAGCTCACTCACAGCATCGTTGGCAAGATTCAGCTCCTTGGGGACTGTTGGCCAGAGCTCACACCCACTTCCTTGACCCGTGGTCTTGCCCACAGGGCAGTTCACAACATAGCAGCTGGCTTCCTTCAGCAAGTGAACCAGCAGGAGTGATGGAGAAAAATGCCACCGTTGGTTCTGCAGGCTGTGTGAGAAGCACGGCACTGGCGTCTGGCTCTGGTGACGGCCTTGTGACAGAAGGGGAAGGGGATCAGCTTCCCATGGTGAGAGGAAGGCAGCCAGAGCACCTTCTCCTGCCTCCGGAATTTCACCAAGTGAGCTCTGCTCTCCCATGCCCAGGACGCCAGTGCAAGAGAACCGCCACACACTCGTCTGTCCAGAGGGGCAGAGGGCCTACAGGGGCACGGGGCTCCTCACAGACCTTCTCCACCCACTCCACAGAGGAACAGGATGAAACCATATGGTTTCAAAGAGGCAGAGCCTCCAGTTACCCGGGACTCAAGTCCCCCTAGAGAATTGAGGATTCATCAGATAACTACCTAGAATGTTTAGCCCAGCATTCGCCAAGTGTTAGAAAAACATGCATAGCCTAGAAGGCCCTCCCGAGCGTCGGACCTGCATATATGACAGTCCACTTGACGTCCAGGCAGACCTGGTTGGCACCTCCCGGCAGCCATTCTCCCCCCATCCCCTTTGATCTCGTTGTCAGAGCCCACCACTCACACGGAGGCTGTAAAGACCACATAGCTGCTCCCCCAGCCACCTTTGCAGCGAGTTCCTGGGCATATGACCTCATCCTGCTCGGTAACTGAGGTGCTTCTGAGAAAGTTTTCCTCTTTATTAATAAAGGCTCAGGAATGGAAACTGCTCTTCTTTGGCTGGAAGTTACTATCTAATGTTGGCACCTGGACCTCCAGCAGCCACTTTGTGACAAGGAGGGGATAAACTCAATGTGCTGAGGTTGGCAGACCTAAAGTAGGGAAGAATTTTGTGTCATTGATTATGTGATTGAACCAATGAACTAACCCCAGGACATCTGGGCTCTCACTACATAAGATAACACATGCGTTTATGCTAAGCTATTTCCAGTTAGGGATTCTTTTACCTGTAGCTGAAATCATTATAATACACACCTTACCATCAGCGAATCCAAAAACAAAGCCATCACCTCCTTCCCAAATCACTCTTTGTCAAGAGTTCCTCATCTCAGCAAATGATAGTTTCTTTTGCCAGAAATTCTAGTCATCTCTGCTTCCTTCTCCCTCACTTACGCCCATCTAGACTGTCACCAAGTGCCTTGACTCTCCTTCCAAAGTCATTTCTGTCACTGTCTGGTCGAATGATTGTGCCCATCTCCTTCCAGTTTCCCCCGAGTCTGACATCTTCCCCTCCTGCCCATCCTCTGCTGTGCGCTGAGCATCTCCCTACCTTCACTGGAGGTGCCAGGCTTGGTCGCACTGCCATGCCCTGCACTTGCCCCTCTGCTAGAACACCTTCCTCACTCTCTCCACAGGACTCTGTGTATCCTAAGAGACCAATGCAAGTTGTCCTCTTGTGAACCTTTTATTGACTTGCCCTATCAGAGCCAGTTGAACTTGCTTTTGTGATGTATTCACAGCTCTGTTGTTAGCATCAGCAGACTGCAAAGACCTCATTGCCCATATATCTCCCCTATAAGACCACAGCTCTTGAAATAAGGGATGGTGTCTTAGCCACCTCTGAACTTCCAGGACCCGACAAAGCCAGGCAGCAGCTTCTTGAAAATTCTTAAAATAGTGAACAAATAGCAATGTAGAATAAGTTGACTTCCTCTTGAATGTGGGTACCTGCCACGGTTACCTATTGCTGTGTAACAAAACTTAGTGGCTGAAAACAAAAATGACATTTATTTTGCTTACAAATGTGAAATTTTGGCAGAACTCAGTAAGGACAGCTAGTTTCTATTCCACCCATCATTAGTTGTGTTGGGTCAAAGGCTAGAATGATCTGGAGGTCCATTCGCTCACATGCCTGACTGTTGGCTGGGACCGTAGCCGAGGCCAGAAGCTGGAAAATGAACACGTGCCCTCTGGTGTGCTGGGCGTCCTCACAAGGTGTGGCTAGGTTCTCAGGGTGACATTCCAACAGAGCCAGGCAGGAGCTGTACCGGCTTTCATGACCCATACTCAGCAGTCACACGGCATCACTATCATCACATTCAACTCATCCGGGCTGTCACAAAGGCCTGCCCAGGTTCAAGGTGAGGGGAATGGATGCCACCTCCGTTTGGGAGAATGGCAGGGCTCAGGAAGAGCATGTGGGACTGGAAATATTGGTGTGGCCATTTATTTATTTATTTATTTTGGAAAATGCAATCTGCTTTAGTGCCCTTTAAGTATTTTAAGTCGATTGTCTTTAGTCTTCCCTGCGAGATGGTGTGGCCAGGACTCACTGGTCCTCTTCTTGTGATGAGCTTCTCTGAACATGGTTTGTGGATTTGTGGAGTGAGCTGATTGCCAACTGTCAGGAGAACTGTGTTGTGACCCGGCTCTGCCGCATTCTGATTCTGTGAACTTGGACAAGTCACTTGAATTCCATGGGCCTCACTTCTTTCCCCAGTAAACAGGATTGAGTGATACCTGACATCATAGGATTGTGCTGAGGGTAGTGGTCTCGGAGGCCAGGGAAGGGTATGCAGGGAGCGTGTCTCAACCAAGGTCCATGTGCAAGAAACAGAAGACACTGGAGCTATGCTAAGCAGAAAGCAACTTAACGGAGGTTACAAAATCACTGAGGGGCTGGAGGGGTGGGATTGGAGCTTACCTTTTGGGAAATACTTGTAAGACATGGCCAGGAGACATTGTACATCTTCCACCACCAGGATAGTGAGAAGTCAGGAGGCTGCTGGGGCCAGGGAATCACCCATTGCCACCCCACAAGTGGCCTCAGTGATAACTGGTGTCATGGTCATCAGGGTTATTCACCAAGTATTCACCAAGGGTATTCACCAAGGGTATTCACCAAGTATTCACCATTTCTCCCCCAGGCACATGATAGAATTAGCCTTCTCTGCCCCCCTGGACTTAAGTGACGATGTGACTCAATGAAATATGTGTCACTTCCTAATGGAAGCTCTAAGTGCTATTCTGTAATTTCCTGTATTCTCTCTTTCACTTGTCAGGGTGATCCCAGTGCTCCACATGATGATTTCTCTGCCAGCCTGGGTCCCCAAGTCAGGTGAAGAGGGACCCGAAACCCCAACCACCCATGTGATCTGGGGGTTGTTTATTACACAGCATAGTGGGCGCTGGGACTTTGCTGCCCTGGATATGCTTTGCACAAAGCAAGAGCCAACGTAGTGGAAAGATGGCCTTTGCTGTAACTTCATCTTCCAAATCCCATATCTAGGTGGCAAAACCTAACTTGCATCAGCATAATGGAGTTGGGGACATCTGGGAAATGAAGTTTTTAGCTTTCCAGACTCTGCAATACCAGATAGCACTCTCGAAGGATTCACGCTGAGGGCCGACGTAGCACACCCACTGCAGCAAACACATCTTGAGGTCCTAAGCCTGCTCCAGGTTAAAGCCAGGGTGAGAGGAATTTGCAGCTCGATAGTTGGACCAAACAGGGCTGGGTGAAGGGAATCGAGGTGCAAAAATCACATGAGATGGGCTTGGAAGGGCAGGTGGAGGAGAGAGAGCCTGGGTTAACTTTCCACCTGAAATGAAACCACTATAGTAGTGCACGTGTGTGCGAGTGCGTGGGAGTGAGTGTGTGTATCTACGTGACGCCTGAAAACATTTAAAGGATCCAGAATACAGCTGAGTTAATATATTTTGCTTTGTAAATTATTAGACACTATGTGGAATCCAGCACCGTTTTATTTCCTCTAGACTGTGTCCCATTATTCATCTATGTCCCCTACATGGCGAGCACAATGTTGGGCATGTAGTAGGCATTCAAGAAATGTTTTTTGAAAGAGTGAATTTGTCGATGTTCCGCTGAGAAACTGCTCAGAGAACTAGACCCAATGTCCCCAGTGTGGTCTGATTAATCAGAACCTGGTGGGAACGCCCCCTCCCTGGCTCCCAATATTATACTTCTCTTAACGTGGCCCAAGATTGTATTAGTTCCCTTGGCAGGCACATTGCACAGATGATTCATATTGCACTTGAGGTCAACTGTACTCCCTGGGTCTGTTTCACATGAACAGCTATTAAGTAAGGCAGGGCTTCCCCATCCTGTCCATATGCAGTTGATTTTTTTGAACTAAATGCCTTATGTAACATTTCATCCTGCTGAGTTGTAGTCCATCCTTCAACTTCTCAAGGTATATTAACATCTTAAGTCTTTTAACGCAACAGATTATTCATCCCTCTTAGAGTTGCTTCATCCACGATTGTGTCACAAAGGAGTTCTCTATCTCTGCGCACATTCACAACCACAATACTGAACAAGGCAGGCCACCGGAGACTTCCCTGCGTGTGGATAGCAACTTTTCAATCAATGTGAATGGGGAATGATAACTTAGCCACCTATGATTCCATCTGTATTCTCGGCCATTTTGTCCACAGAATATGACCAGCGACTGTCCCAAGCTGAAACATGGAAGTATTCAAAACTCCCCTGGTCTCTGGTACCCACCTCAGAAGGGGGAAGACTTCAATGCGGAACACTTGCTCTTTGCAAAGCAGCACTGGCTGCTGGCGATCTTCACGCTCTCTTCTAGGCTGCCAAAGACATTTCTTTATTTTATAATTATGTATCAAGAATCATAAAGATGTTCAAAGTCTTAGACCTGGTAACCCCACAACAGTGTTAATTGCTACAACCTAAGAGTCCAGAGGCAGGGAAATAGCAAAGTCGATTGTGGTACGTCCTCTCCATGGGATAGACAAACTATGTGGTGACACAGTGGACAAAGCTGATATAATGTGAACTCAGAAAAGCAAGCTACAAAATTATGTGCTCCCATGAGAGCAAATGTGTCAAATAACATACACAAATGAGGAAGATTCAAATATTGTAGAAGCAGAGTTAGGGAGATAGAATTGGGGGTGATTTATTCTCTCTGTTTTGCAAACTTTCTGCAACTCTACAGAAAGCAGCTTCTGAGACAAAGGTTAAGTGAAGGCATTTTATTGATGCGTATGGTCCGGGGAACGGGGGTGGGGTGGGGGGAGAGCTGGCCTCCAGTGCAGATGACTGGGTGCAGGGGCCCATGGGACCGCCCAGGGAGCTACGTGAAGTGCATGTAGGGCTGCCTGCCTGAGGGGACAGTGGGGAGCATTTATCAGCCTCTGCTCCACACCAGGCAGGGGTATGCCCCTTGGGGCACTGCCTCACCTGCACTTCCAGGTTAAGCATGTGAAGGTGCCTAGGAGAATCTTGGGGAGCCCCTGCTCCTGCACCCACAGAGAAATCTGGGGGCCGGGGATGGGAGGCCTGTGGTGCAGGCCTGTGGGAGATGCCCTCAGGTGGTGCCACCTGAATGGTCTGGCCCCATTGGCCCTGGGCATCGCTGATCGTGCAGTAGGGCCTTGACTGGGCTCCAGGTGGGGCTGAGAGAATCCAACGTGCTGCACAGGATGGTCTGCTCCAGCTCTGCTAATGGTTTATAGTGACAAAAACCTGCCCTTTTATTGCTGTAGGTGGGCTTCCCTACAGCTTTCCCTGAAAGCTAGAGAGCTTTCAGAATGCATCTTGAAAACCAGGAGAGTCTTTGTCCATCTGCAGTTTCCATCTTTCTCCTTTCATCTGAGGGGTTCCATTGGCCATTTCTCCCAGAGCTTGAAACCCAACTCACACCAGGCGAGACACCTGCGTCCTCCTGTGCCCTCCCAGGCCTCCCAAACTGCTCCTGGGTGTCAGCTTGCCAACCCCCACGTGCACACAGTTCCCTGACACACTTTGTACTGTCTGATCTGAGGACTTTGGGGGGTGTAGGGGGAGCGAGTTATTTTTGTTCTTGGCTGTGTGCAGAATCTGCCTCCTCCCGCCACCTCGTTCCTTATTTGTTGGTGGTGGTAGTTTTCATTTTTATTTTTTGTTTTGAGATTTTCATGGGGGCAATGTCGGTCTTTTTGAGTCAGCATCTTGAGACCACTATATTTTTCTCTACTTGAAAGCAATCTACTTTCTCAAGGTCCACCCTGCACAACTGGTTTCGCCGCCACTCCCTTCCTACAACATTGTGGCTGCCAGGGCGATAAAGTCCTTTTCTTCCCAGGTCCCTATCACTTCCATTTCACCACGGCATCCTCTTAGTTGATCAGAATTCAGTGTATCCTGCCAGTTCCACTTGTTGCTTTTTGAGAGATTAAATTATCAGCCAGGCAAGAATGTAGCAGGTGGCCCAACTTTAGCAGATGTCCTTGTAACTGGAGTCCCATCACTCCAGCCAGGAGCTGGCAGTTTGGGGGCCCTGATCTTGGAGTCAGAGAAATACTTCCCCTTCCCCCCCACAAGAGGGGCTGAGAGGGCTTCCAGAGGAGCCTGGGAGAGGAAAGCTGGTGAACGTGGAAGGCTTCCCAGAGCAGGTCTTGCACTCTGTTGGAAGCAGAGACGGGGAGGGAATGCAAAGCTTCAAGCCTCAGATCCACCACTCGTTGGTGGTGTGATTTGGGGCAAATTACTTAATCTCTCTGGGCTTCAGTTTCCAAATTTGTAGATGCTCAAGATTTCTTGATCTTTCCAGAAAGTGTTAGAAAGTGTGGTTTTCAACACAGCCACCGTGATTGCTGCCTGGCTGACAGCAGTTACAAGATGCCATTGACTATGTCCTGATTTCAGAGAGGTTAAAGTGTGTGGGGAGGAAAGTTCATCTTAGAATCAATGAAGTAGATTAGTATCTACTCATAAGGGCTGTTTTGAGAACTATGTGATTTAAAATGTGCAAAGCACGGGAAGCAGTGACTGGCTAAGAGTGCCGTACATGTGATAGCTATTTGGATGCTGAGGAGGAGGATGGCAAGGATGAAGGTCTCTGGGGAATGGATGGTGACATGGCTCACTCTCCACTGTCTCTCTCTGAAGAGCTGAGTTTTTTTTTTCCCCCTAGGAACCAACTTCCCAGGGAGGCACTACCTGGCCCCTCTTTTGTCCAGATGTGTGTGAGCTATGTGGCTAATTCTCACCAGTGGTACATAGGGTCACTTCTGAGCTAAGGGTTTCAAAAGAGAATGAGCCTTCTCCATGTTCTGCCTACCCACTGGATGTATGGTGGGGCCTGTGGGGCCCTGTGGGATGGTCCTCCAGGACCCCTGAGTCACCCCATGGAGGAAAGTCACAGGGCAGCCAGGAACACCACACTGGACTGCCACATTGACAAACCACAGCTGAATGAAGTCACTGAAATACAGGGGTTAATTTATGACAGCACCTTAAGGAAGCACGTGGCCAGTGTGGGCAGCAGTGAGGAGGAAGGGCACCATGGAGGGAGCTTGGAGACGTGGAAGAGTGCTTCCTGGAAACGTGAGGAACCACAGAGTCAAGGTCTCACGCAGCGTATCCCGGTGCCTTGGGATACTGTTGACAACATCCAGCCCTCCACTCACCACCCCCATGCAGCGCTGACTTTATATTGAAGTTTTCATCAACAGACCATTCATTCAGCATGCAATACGTCTCTACCACATGTTGGCACAAAGTCCTGGTAGGATGGGGCTCAGCTGGGTGTGGTCCCAGCATGGCCCCCCGTCCTGTGGTCAGGCCAACTCCCTACAGCCCATACATCATCCTGACTTGCAGAAGAGACCCCATTCATCACAGCACCTCATTTGCTAATGTGACTTCCCGAGCCGGTTCCCGCCAGGGAGGGAGCCCCAGCCATCCCGCGGTGGGTGGGTGTCGGGAACAGCAGCCACACTCTGCATGCTGACAGCGGGGCTTCCGGGCCCCAGCTCCAGGTCCCAGGGACAGGCTCCCACGGGCTTCTGTCTGCTATGGGGTCACCGCTATGGAGCTGCAAGCCTTCCTCCAGGAAGCCGTCAGGAGGCCAGGGACTGCTCCAGCTCCGCCTGGAAGGCTGCAAAATCCCAGGGCCATTACCTGAAATGAGCTCTGAGTTTTATTTCTTTTTCGTTTGTTGTTGTTGAAAACAAATTTAAAAATCCAACACAAACCGTTTGTCTGCATTTTCATCGAGATTGAATAGTCTGCGGCTGCTCCCTGGTTCACCTCTCAGATCATAAAACCTGTGTAGTGGCTGCAAGCAGGAGTCCATCAAGAGGCTTTCTGTTCCCCTCCTCGTCTCCCCAGGGCTAGTTACAAGGAATCCAAGTTACAAAGTGCAGGCGCTGGTGTGGCCCGGCCCCAGGTGGCCTCAGGAGTCCCCTGGCTTGGGATGAGGTTCTTGTAACCCTAGGCCCATAATTGGGTGTGACAGGCTGACGCAGATGGACCCAGGCTTTCCGAGGCACCCCTTCCAGACTGAGCCCCTCCCCCTTCCCCAGCCCTTATCTGGTCCAGCGGTGGGCTCTGGGCAGGGCAGCTGGAGGAAGGACTGTCCGGGAGAGTGGCCTCACCTGCAGGTGAGACGAGCCCCCCACATGGGAGCTCATCTCCTCTCCCCGCTCCCCAGGGCTGCTTTACTGTAAACCCTTCACAGGGATGGGGACCCATGAGCTCTTTACCCTACAAAATGTTGCAACCTGGAAAAAATTGAATTTGCTCCAAAATACAAAAGAGCAAAATTGGAGATAATAAATATTTAATGAATGCATTCAAATTTTATTAATTGTTCAATTTGGCACTCATGAAAATTTCTCTCCATTTGAAAACAATTTGTACCTTCGATTTTTCTCTCCTGGTACAGATTCCTGAGTCTGATGATGCGTGGGAAGTCAGAGCCGATCGTAAACTGAGTGAGTAAACTGCAGCCAAATCATTTCAAAAGCAAAATTATAAAAATTCTTTCCAAGAATTTTATAGCAAAATAATTCTATTTAATGTGGGATGTGGGTGCATTTTAATTCTTTTATATACTCTGGGGTGGGACCTACAAAAGTTAGACTGTCTGGTACCCAGGAAGGCCGACCTCCTTCTGCCTTGTTTCCTTTCCTGCCTTCTCCCTGCTTTTCTCTCTTCTCAAAATTCCTTCTCTGCAGTTTCAAGGAAGCATCAACAGAATCTCCTGCTAAAAATGTTAATTTTTATAAAGACACTGATTTTCAAAGTCTCTGAAGCCTGTCCCTGACGGTGGTGAATGGCACTCAAATGGATTGCGGTTTTTGTCTCTCCTAGTCCCTGAGCTATTCCTGAGGCTGACACTCTGCTGACATGGACACTTCTGCATAGCTGAGGAATGGAGCAAACGCTTCCCCTGGCTCCTCTGGGGATGGCTGGTCCTCCCACTCTGCTGGTTGAGCATTAGGCTGCCACCATGGTGCACAGAGTCTGTGACTGAGCCAGCAACAAATCTATACCGCGACCTGGAGCTTAGCTGACAGGTCACTCTTCAACCAGATCCCTGTTGGTTCCCCAGCAGGCTGGCACCTTCTGCCAAAAGGCTTGGCACCCTTGCAGCTCACAGATGGCCCTCTCATCTCCTAAGAAAACTGGCTTTGAGCACCTGAGTGACTTGCAAGGTGTAGGTGTGGCCCATGGCCTGGCCATCTGCACAGCCCAGCAGGCTCCTGAGAGAGCTCCTGGGCCAAAAGAGAGGCTCCAAGGACATCTCCTGGAAGCCCAACTGGGACCCTCTCTAACAATGCTGGGGAGGGCCAACTGTCTCAGCCTGGGGAAGAAAGTTCCAGAATGTCTTCTAAATCCTGCCCAGTGGCTTAGCCACAACTGGCTCAGCAGCTCCCCCCTTCCTCACCCTTCATGACTCTGCTCTCCACGTGGCAACCTTGAGCAGCCCTGTCCTGCAGCCTCAGCCTGGAGGCTCTGTGCCACCCCATTCCTAGTACAGAGCTGGGCATACAGTAATGCTGGATGAATGAATGAATGAATGAATGAGGGCAAGGCTTGGGTGAGCAGAAAGTTGACAGATGTCCAGGAGTCTAGAATTAACTGCCAGCAGCTGCTGTCTCCACCGTGGGGTGCCGTGAGGCCTAGGGACTGGCACTGGGGGCCGGATTATTTCCCATTTTGCTGTGCCCCTCTCTGCCAAGTCATGGGTAGCAAGCATGAGCGCGCTCTCCCCTCGCCAGGAGGAAGAGGCCCTGACCCTAAGCTCTGCCCTTCTTCCCCAGCAGCATGGACGAGACACAGAGGGTAGGCCATGGTGGTGAAGCCCCAGCCCCTGGTGCCACCTGAGTGCCAGCCCAGCTCTGCCACCTGCTCATTGTGTAATTTGGGGCAAATTCTTCCACTCCACTGTGCCTCAGGTGATAGTAGGACTTACCTTGCTGGGTCATATGAATTTAAATAAGTTGATACATAGAAGGTACTTGGAATAGGGCCCAGCACTTATTAAGGGATGTGTGGTATTAGCGCTTGTTCTGCTAAGCCAGCCCCCACCACCCCCAGGCACCAGCCTGAAGCAGGGTCAGGGGTCAATCTGAGGTCAGTTAGGGTTAGTTGGAATTCAGAACCAAAATGCAACTGTGGTTCCACTGTATGTGGTCTGGGGAATCCTAGGACAGGCTCAGCACTTTCCTTATTAAGCCGTGAACACCCCTTGGAAGGAGAAGCCCAGAATCATCCTCAAATCTGCTCCACCAGCTATGAGCACTGGGTGTCGTCAAGGGCAGGCCGGGCCCTAGCGACTCAGCACGTGGGAAGCACTGCACCTGCTATCATGCTGCCCTCCCAGGTGCAGAGGCAAAGATAACAGCCCCAGCCCAAGCCAAGCACCCGCTACCCTCCTGCCAGGGGGAAGGAAGCCTTGCACAGGGCGAAGGAAGAGGAAGAAAGCCACGCTCTGTTCTGGAACTGTCAACTTGCCTCCCTGTCCTCTCAGCTCTGCACTGAGCAGTCCCCGCGGCCCCAGGAACCCAGGCAGCCCTGCCCCAGGCCTCCACCTCCACGGCTCTATATGCGAGGCCTGGGACTAAACAGAAGCAAAGTCTCCTCTGACTTCAATGCCACCCAAGAATCGCTGGGACTTCTGGGTGATGCAGAAAAGCCTGCAGGGAACAAGGACACAGTGACACAGTGCAGGGTGGCTTTTCTAAGGCTTGCTTTTTAGGAATCTGAAGAACAATAGTGCATGAGCAGTTCCATCCATACATCAAACCCAGCTAGAACTTCAAGGCCCAGTTTGGTTCCCTCCTCCAGAACGCCCTCCCTGGCTGCACAAGCCCACAGTGCCTTCCTCTCCTCAAGCATCTGCAGCTGTCCTAGACTAGCCCCCAAATAAACATGTTTGACCTGGCTGGCGGCCAGACCGCGGGTGGCAAGAGGGGTGGGAGCAGGTGCTCTTCCTTGCACTGATGCTCTCTCTGATGCTTCCTGTGACTGCATCTAGGCCTCCCAGTGGCCACTCATCTTGCCCGCGTGTCCAGCGAAGGACAAGACGCAGAGGCTGCTCAGTCCAGCTGGGGCACACATTTAGAACCACTGGCCAGCCTTGCAGTCTCCCCAGACACAGCACTGGGGGGTGGGGGCAGGGACTTGGGAACCCCAGCTGTTCTGCGCACGTGCCCGGAGTCTGCAGCTGGTCTTGCCTCTGCTCGCCTGGAGAGGGACCCTAGAGCCCTTGTGCCTGGAGGAGCTTGGAGAGGTCCCTCCTCCGCTCCCCACCTCCCGTGAGCAAAGCTGCAGTCCACGCAGGACCAGTGGAGCTGGCTCGTTTCTTCTTGAAGCTGTCCAAGCTCTTCATCCACTCCCTATTTTACATCCAGAAAATGTTCTCTTCTTAGCGTATACTCTAAAAATAAGCAAAAGAGTGGAAATGGAATGTTCCTAACACAAAGAAATGATAAACGCCTGAGGTGATGGATACCCCCATTAACCCTGATTCAATTAATACACATTGCGTGTCTGTATCAAAAGAAAACCTCTCATGCACCCTATAAAGATAGACAACTGTTATATACCCATAATGACTTAAACAAACAAAGACAGAAAATGTTTTTATCTGACTCCACTTCCTCAGCTCCCACTCTCCAAGGAGCTGGAGAACAACGTCTTTCTCCTCACAGACTGGCCCTGGCTTAGTCTCCTTTTGTTCACTCTCCCTCCTGAATGCCCTCTGCCTGGGTCACCTTCCCTTTGTCTGTGGCCAGCCCTGGTCAGCTGGGGCCCACCCAAAGGACTCCACTGGGGCCTGATAGCCTCCCCCCATCCCAGGGCAGAAACAAAAGGCCCCTCAAAAAGGGGGAAGGCAGCCACCCCCAGCCCCAGGCTTCCAGCTGCCTCCCTAGCGTCTGCCTTCCCGCCAAAGACCTGCAGGCCCCTGGCCCTGGGCATGTGTCTGAGGGGCAGCTTCGTCTATCTTCCCCTCTTTGCCTTTGCTCCCTCTGTGGCCCTCCTTACTCCCTCCTCCTCACCCTGTTTGTGACACCAGGAACAAAGTCTCCATCAAACCACAACGCCTGTGGTAAGGAACACAATAGGTTGTGACCCCTCGCAGTGGTTCGAAACCCTAACTGGACGTGGTCGTGACCTTGGGGGGCTGTCAAAGCCAATTCCCAGGCACAGGATTCCCGGGCCAGGATTCTGAGTCAGTAGGTCTGGAGTGGGACCTGGGACTCTGGATTTTTAGCCCACACCCCAGGCCATATGCTTTTTGTCTTCGAGCCTTGTGCACAACTGCACTGTGCGGGAGCAGAGGGAAGAGATGAGGCCATACCCCCAGGGAGTTGGCCTACTCCCTGGCACACACTCAGAACCATGCGGACAGCTAGGGAGCGGCTGAGATGGCCCCGGGCTACACAGAGCAGTGAGTTAATGCGTTAATGTGTGCTCGGAAGTGGGCTAGGTCAGGGGCACATTTGAAGGTAGTTCTATTGATGAGTCAGGACTTGGGCTGAACCCGAATCGCTCAAGAGGAGGCAGAGGCACAGGGCACAGGGACAGAGGCGCCATGGCTCTGGGGGAAGAAACGCCAACAGTGGCCTTCCAGACGCCGTAGCAGGCCGACGAATGGACCGTTTACACGCTCACTCTGGCCTTGGAGGGATTAGCAAAAGAGGAAGAAATGGAGAAGAAGGGAATAGAGAAGAAAGCATGGACTCCAGGGAAGATTGGAGCTAAATGTTTCACATATCCATTATAGATAAGCCCTAAATTCTGAGCTCTGATGCCATTTTTCTCTTTCAGTCACTAGTCAGGGTTGGAGTGTAGGTGCACCAGGCCTGGGAAGAGAAGTGTGGCCAAGTGTGGTCTTGGGTCCTGGGCCCCAGGCCTCAGACAGGGCCCTGCACCCCTGGCCACCCTTTGTCCGGCACTGGGCAGCTGACCTCCAACCACCTCAGTACCTTGCAAGCCTGCTATTTGCAGGGTCTGAGATAGGCTGCTGCCACCTGCCTGCCTGGCCCCTGACCTTGGCCTGATAAATGGCCTCCTCCTACCCACTCCCTACCTCGTGCTCACCGTAGTCATACCCTCTGGCTATGTTAAAGGACCCCATCCCCTGCACAAGCTCAGTGAATGAAGCCCAGTGCCCGACAAGGCCTGGAAGAACAGAGGGCGAGATGATGGGGAGTGTCCGAGACCCCCAGGAGAGGGAGCCCTGACCTGGGTCACCCAAGGCCCAGGTTCCAGGCCTGGCTCTCTTGCATGGGCTTGGCCTGGCCGTTATTGCTCCCTGGGCCTCAGAACTCTTCTCTGTGAAATGAAGGGGTTGAACTAGCTCACCTGCAAAGTCTCTGCCTGTCCAGGACGCCACGTCTGGGGAAGACTTGTAAAGAGTACATTCAGGAGATATTATACGGAGACCAGAAGTCGTGAGGTCAGCAGTGTTTGGGGGAACTGGCTTGGACTAGACACAGAGAGGTTTTTTTTTGTGAAATTGAAGCAAAATCCCAGGCTACCTTGAAGGGAAAGGAGACTGATAACATTTACCAAAACTCCCTGAGAGCCCGCTCCTGGATACTGTGTAGCAAGGTTGTCATGGCCTCAGAACAGCTCAGGGATATAGGTGTGACCTTCACTTCAACTGTAAGGACACTGAAACTCTGGGGGTTCAGTCCACACAGCTGTGACGTGAAGGACTAGGATTCACATCTGGGTCCAGCTCGGGCATTACGAGCACTGAGAGAGTGGCTGTGTGTGGCCCTGCCATGGAGCCCCTGCTCTCCCTGGGCACGAGGTGGGCTCAAAGCTCTCCCGGGAGCTCAGCGGGTACTTCAAGGGCCTCACCTGTCTGCCCCTTGGTGGGGACCAGCGTCCTTGCCCCATATCCCTGGCCATGGAGCGGGCTCTGTGGTTTGGAGGGAGAGGGCGCCCTGGGCCGCACAAACAGAGGCTCCATCCACACGCCAGGCCAACCCAGTCACTGACTGAAGCACAGCGGGGGTGTTTCAGGTTAAACTGGCCTTTTCTTGGAGAAAGGGAACTGACAGGACAGAGGCCCAGAATGGCTAAATGTGTCTGTGCTTCTCACTGACAGCTGAGCTCTGGGCGAAGGTCTGCTGGGGATGGGAATGATGCTTTGTGTCTTTTTCAGGAATAGGTTTTAGATGAAGAAAACATAAAATACAATCTCAAATATTAATTAACATTTTTGGACACTTACTATGTGCCAAGGACTGTTTTCAATTGGTGTGAATTAGCCCATTGAATCCTCACGATAACTCCACAAGGTAGATGCTACTCTTATTAGCCCATTTTACCAACCTAGGGATTGAGGCACAGAGAGGGAAGTGGCTCGCCCAAGGTCACACAGCTGGTAAGTGGCAGAGCTGTGACTCAAGCCCAATAGGTTACTCCCAGATGAGGCCTCGCAGGACAGTGAAGGCCTGAGCCCCCAACAGCCCTCAGCGCCCACCCTCCATGGGGTTCTGCACACCCTCCTGTCCAGGGCCCCACCCAGTCTGGTCTCCAAGGGGGGACAAGCCTCCGTGGCCTCTTGCTGGGGACAAAGGGGCCGTGGGGGTCTCCCACAGCACTCAGAGGGGCTGCCCTCCCCTGTAAGACTGCCCTATTCCGAATGATCCAGCAGCCTCCAACAGGGACCTTTGACAGCCCTCAGCTTGCAACACCAGTGGCTGATGCGTCACAGCCTTGTAAAGCCTTCTCTGATGCCCGAATTCTTTCCCTGAATCCCCCCATTTGTGCTTGCTGCCCAGTTCTCAGAGAACATGTGTCATTTGTATGTTTTTTGTTGTGAATGGGCTGTTTTTGTCACTTTTTTTTCTATTGAATGCTCACATAATTAGCATTTGAGCAAGAACTATTTTTCTAATGTTAAATATATTTACCATTTTTCTGTCCTTTGTTACAAATGTACTGAGAATCAACTGCCCTGGAAGGTTGGAGTGGCCTGTTAAATGGCAGGCTCTAAGTTTTGCCAGGCTTGAAGGACTGGAGGAGTATTTTTGCTTAGGGGATAAGACAGAGCGGGGAAGAGCTGAACTGCTCTGCATAGCAGAGGAAGAGGAATTTGGAGTTGGGAGACCTCTTGCAGGTAGGGTGAGGAGGGGAGATGGAAATGAGAGAAGAGGGGGTGTGAGTGAAAGAAAAATACGAGTGGATTCCAGAACATGAGCCCTTCCCATGGCCCTCAAACCTTCAGAGAAGCCCACTGTGGGAGAATGCTTGGTGTAAACGTGGTCTTTTGTCCTGAATTCAGCAACCCAGATGACATGAAGTGACTCGTGCCATGGAATTGGAGGACATCTGAGCCAGTCACTCCCAGGTCCCCCTTGCTCCCTGAACTGGTAAACCCAAACCATCAAGATGCCAGGAGTTGATGTTTGCATTATGTGGGTGTTTCCTAACCCAGTTTATCCTCAGGCTGTGTATTTTCTCCATGGCTGCAGTGGACACTGCGATGTGCCTCCCAGATCACCCATGAGGGCTACAGGATTTGCACTCTCAGCAGTCTGCTCTTAGAGCCAACTTGCTGGAGATTCACACATGAAACAGCTTTCTGATGCTAGGTAACAGATTACCCCAAAACGGGAGCTTAAAACGACATTTATTATCTTGCAGTTTCTATGTGTTGGGAACTTGGGGCAGCTCAGCCAGGTGGCTCTGGCTCAGAGCTCATAGGGCTGCAGTCAAGATGTCGGCCACGGCTGCAGTCATTTGAAGTCTTGACTGGGACGGCAGGGCTGGCTTCTAAAGGTGACTCACTAGAACAGCTGTGGACAGGAGGCCTTTGTTTCTCACCCCAAGGGGCTTGGTTTTCTCACTCCGTAAGGCTACTGGAATAGCACCACAACACGGCAGCTTTTCTTCCTTCAAGAAAGAAGTCCAGGGAGAATCCACAATGCCTTTTATGACCTCGACTTGGAAGTCACATGCTGTCATTTCTGCCATGTGCTATTTGTTAGAAGTGACTGAGTCTGGCCCTGATTCAAAGGGACAGGAATTAGGCTCCACCTTTTTAGAGACGAGTGTTAAATAATTCATGGGCATTTTTTTTTTTTTTTTTTTTTTGAGACAGAGTCTCACTCTGTTGCCCAGGCTAGAGTGAGTGCCGTGGTGTCAGCCTAGCTCACAGCAACCTCAAACTCCTGGGCTCAAGTGATCCTACTGCCTCAGTCTCCCGAGTAGCTGGGACTACAGGCATGTGCCACTATGCCCGGCTAATTTTTTCTATCTATGTCAGTTGGCCAATTAATTTCTTTCTATTTTTATAGTAGAGACATGCTCTCGCTCTTGCAGGCTGGTTTAGAACTCCTGACCTTGAGCGATCTGCCCGCCTCGGCCTCCCAGAGTGCTAGGATTACAGGCGTGAGCCACCGCACCCGGCCCATGGGCATATTTTTAAACCACCACAATGCCCCATTCCTGGAGGAGTCCACATCCAATTTATGGTCACCCAAGAATGTAAAGGCCATGTTCTCTCCCCCAACTTGAGACAACGGGATGGGCCATCCAGGCTTCAGAGCTCCCTATGGGGCCAGCTGAACCCCTCGCTTAGAGGAAATGCAGCTCAGCTTCTCACTGGTCAGTCCTGCTTTCTGCCTTCCTTGTCACTTACACCCAAGAGCACTCCCGACCAACCTCCCACTGTCCAATTTCCACCTCAGATTCGGCTTCCCAGGTGACACACCGGTGCAAATGATGGTTTTGGTCAATGTGCCAATGTGTTTTCCTATGTATTAAATCTAGCAATCTCTTTCTTTATGCATTCTGCTCTGAGTGTTTTCAGAAAGGCTTTCCAATCCAGAGATGAGATAGATATCTAGATTTTATTCTAGGTCATCTATGATTTCAAATTTTACTCTTAATTATTTAATATAATTGGAGAGGCTTTTTTATATATCTTCTGATGTTGAGATCTAATTTCACTTTTTTCCAGAGATTTATCAATTGTCCTAATACTAGTTTTTTAAAAATCATTTTTGACTGATTTTTTTTAAAAAATGATTTTTTAAAAATCGTTTTAAATGATACCTTTACATATGCACTGAATTCTAACATATAATTGGGTTAGTGTGTCTGAGCTTTCTATTCTGTTCATGAGAATATTTTCAGGAAAATAAATATACCTATACCGTACTTTTATATTGCTGTTATGTCTTCAAATCATAAGTTATTCAATCAAGCTTCTATTTTAGGACATTTAAGTTGTCTACAATTTTTGATATTCTAAATAGTCTTGCAAGAACCATCCTTTTTAGAATAGTCTGATCCCTGGTCCCTTCCACCTTCCCCATTTAGAATAAATTCCTAGAAATGGAATTGGTTGAATCGGATTTGTGTAGCATTGTCCCACCAGCGGTTACAAGGGAGTTTATAATTCTGTTATTTTCATTGCAGCTAACGTAGTCTTCACTCTCACTAACACTGATTTTATCATTCTTTTTCATCTTTGCCAATCTGAAAAGAATAAAAAAAGGAGGCATCTTATTTCAATATGTGTTTCTTTGATTACTAGGCAGATTGAATACAATTGGAAATTGTATCCTTCTTTTGAGGGCTGCCCACTTACATAGTCTTTGTAGATGTAGATTTTAAGAGGGGTAATTGTGTAATTTTGTTATTAAATTTCAAGCATTCCATATATGAGCAATATTAACCCTTTCTCATCATATGTATTACATATTTTTTCATTGTTTGCATTATGACATATAGAAAGCCATAGGAAATAAAGCATAAAGATCTGTGTATTCTATCACAGGGCCTTATGAAATGTCAACAACTTGTCAATTTACCTTAGATATTTTTAAAGCAGCAAAACATTTCCATTACAATTATTATACTCTGTGTACCTGTCCATAATGCATTATCCTTCCTCTCTTTCCAAATCTAATTGCTATCTTAATATTTCTGTATGTCAATCCCATGTATGTAGTGTTAATAGCAATACTATATGGTGTTCATGAATGATGTATATGATATTGTTTTGCCTGTTTTATGTTTTGAAATGTTACATAAATGGAATCATACCATAAGTGTCTTTCTGTAATTTGCTTTTGTTCAACATTATGTTTTGGAAATGTATTCATATTGAAATATACAGCTGTAATTCCTTCATTTTAACAGAAGTATTGTATTCTATTTTATAAATACACTATAATTTATCATTTTCCTGTAGTTGGGCACTTAGAGGTTTTTTTTTTCTTCTAATTTTCATTATAAGAACAACATTGCAATGAACATTATTGCACATGACTCTGTTTGAACATGCAAGAGTTTCTCCAGGTATATGCCAAGATGTGAACTGTCTGGGTAACTGTGTACACATTTCAGCATCCCTAGATAGTGCCAATAGCTCTTACAAGCAGTGGTACCATTTACTCTTTCATGAGTACTGTTTCTCTACTCCAACTTCTAGTATTATCAGATTTTAAGTTTTTGTCAATATATTTATGGGTAAAAAGTGGTATCTCACTGATTCATTTTTACATCCCCTCATTGCAAATGACTTTGGTCATCCTTGCACATACTTAACTGGCCATTGGAGTGCCCTCTTCTACAAATCTTCACATGCTTTACCTTTCTAATTGAATTGTGGTGTTCCTTTGTAATTATATAGATTGCGGATTATTTTACAGTTGGTGGTTGGCTTAATAAATTTATATGGTGGCTTTGTTAAGCAATATCTTAAACTTCAATGCAATCTCATTTATCAATCTTTTTCTTCAAGGTTTGGATGTGTGTGTGTGTGTGTGTGTGTGTGTGTGTGTGCGTGTTTTAAATACATCTTTCCTTACCCAAAGATCATAAAGATAGTCTCCTACATTTTCTTGTAAAAGTTAAAAAATTTTGTTTTTCATATTTAGATCTTGAATATACCTAGAGGTTTTTTTTTTAACACGATGAGATATAAGGATATAATTTTGTTTTATTTTTCCCACGTGGATAACCTGCTATCCCAGCACCCTTGATTAAATAGTTCATCTTTTTGCCACTGGTTGGTTATTGCCTTTTCTGTCATATCAATTTTCTCTATATGAAGGATTCTGTTTCTGTGTTCACTGTCCTGTCCCACTGGTCTCCTTGTCAGTCCCTTCACCAACAGCACATTCTATTATTTGTACCTTTGTGACGTCTTGACACATGATCAGAAAAGTTCTTGTACAGGTTTCCTCCAATGTGCTTTTTCAATGTAGTTGAATGTAACATTTTTTCCCTTTAGTTTTGTGTTTGGAAAGGTGCGCCCCACCCAAGATTATATAAATATCAGAGGGATGATGTACAAATAGTTGATAGCTTCCCCATCCTCCACCATGCCAAAGAATAGCCTGTGTTTTAGATCCCTGATTTTTCTTTTACAAAGAACAGGTAGGAAGAGCTGCAGAATCAGGAGGCACTAGAAACAAGAGAGGTGACTTAAAGAGGAAAGAGAAATAATTCTAGTAAAAGGAAAAATCTATCCACAGAAGGCGGGTGGTGAGCCATGAATTCTCAGGTTCAGAATGAGTTTTGGTTGGGAGTTTAAGGGTGGAATCAAGGCAGAATTTTGTAGCTACCAGCTGTTGTACATGTGGAGGACACAGAGAATGGCAGAGATAGGGAGAGAATATTTTAAATGTTTTGTGGTTCATTAAGAATGCACTTCTTTCATAAAAGCATACACTGTCACTACAGCCCATTGGTGTTTACTAGAGACAGTAAAGATTTAAACTTCTTTCAATTATACTTTTCTGTATGGATTCTGTCTGACTGTTATAACATGTTAAGATTGGACTGTGAAGCTGCCAATGTTTTGTTTGGATAAATACTCACCTGTTTGTTTTCTAGTACTTTTGGAATTCAATTTGCAACTTATTTTAATAGGTAACAAATGCACATGGAAGAAAATAGATGTCCCTCCCATACCTCCTCCCCAGTCTCCAGTTTGTCCTCTTCAAGGGCAAATTGTGTGACCAGTTTCTTAGCTAACCTTGCAGAGACGCTCTGTGTGTAAACTATGTGTAGTATACTTTACATTTCCTCTTTTTTCCATATAAAATAATGCACTACATAAAGTGTTCTATGCTTTGCTTTTGCCTGCACTAAACACATTATTTGGAAATCATTATCAGTGCATAAATATTTCCCTTGTTATTTTTAACAACAGTATAATATTTTATTATATGCATATGACAGTGTGTTTATCCAATCCTTTGTAATGGGCATTTTAGCTTTACCAGTGTTTTACTGCTATAACTGGCATGCTGAACATACATGACTCATGATATAACAAAAACAAAACTTTATTTTTTTCTTTTGTCATACCTTTATAAGTATTTCTTTAGGGCAACACTTCCTGCCTTTCTTAGAAAACACTGGCTGTTCTCATGGGTTTTTGCTTTTGGTCAAAGACACAGCCTCAATTCAGAAATTATGTTATCTATTCCTATGAAATAAACTGAAACACTGAACTTGACTTAGTGTTGTACCTTCTCCCTTTGGGCGGGAAGCCAGGAATAGGGATGGGGCCCTGGTGCATCCACTTCTGTGCCTCTCTTCATCATCCCCCCCTGGTTGCTGTTTCATCACCCCATGAGACTCAAGGTGGGGTGGGGCAAGGAATGGTAAAGGATGAGGAGGCTATTATTATTTAGCTGGGTGACTTTGGGTTCATCGTCCCTGACAGATGGCTTATGCTGTTTCCTTCTCTTAGGGAGTTTTGGGGGTTTTGGAGGTTCCCTAGAGAGTGACTCTTCCCTGTTGTTCTCATGACCTGATGGGCCCTTGGGACTCCTTGGCATGAGCATATGGACATATCTGCAGCCTTGTTTTACCAAGATCTTCTTGGTCCCATGAACCTGATCCAGGAAAACCTCAGGCTGGTCCTCTCTTGAGCACATGGCCCATATCTGGCCTTGGAAACACTGATGAGTCTCCTGTCCTAACTAGCTCTGATCCCAACACAGCATAATTGCAGGGCCCTGCCACTAAAGGTGCAAGGCAGCCCTTCTCTGTCTTCTGGATTTTTCAGGAGACTCAGCTCAGGGACCCCGGGCCAGTGGAGCATCTGCAGGCCTGGGGAAGGGACCAATTTTCTGAGTCTCCTACTGCTGGAAATGGCTCTAGAAATTCTCCAAGAGGTGCCTTAAAACCCCATTTCCTAGTTTCACGGTAGCCTTCTCCTCTGCTCTACCAAAGGCCGGGTGAGGATGCCAGAAACGCAATAGCTCTAAAGAATACCATCCCCAAATCTCCCATCCTTGCAGTCTCTTACCTTGTTTTCATCCTTGATCTGGCTCAGTAGTCTAAGAATCACTGAGCAGCTTCTAGGCTAAATTCCTTTGTCAAACTACGGTGAGGAAGGAAGTCTATAGCACATTCACTTTGGTGTCCTGAGCCAAGAAGAGTTCTGATCTAATATTTTGTTATAATACAATAAATAAAGCTGCCATTAATATTCTTTCCCAAGGATACTTATTTGTGCACATGGGCCAGTATATCTACAGATGAATTAACAGAAGAGGAATTGTGGGGTTGAAGTATATGAACACCCTTTTATTTTAATAAATATTGCCAATTGCCTTCCAAAGGCAAACTCCAAGAAAATAACACAAAGAAAACCAGACCATTATAAAATTTCTGAAAACCCATGAAAAGAATTTTCATGGACTTTCAGATTTGTTAAAGAGAAAATCTTAAAAGCAGCCATTGAACAAAGATACATTGTATACAGACAAAGACAAGGTTATCACAGACTTTACATCAAAGACTATGCAGGCCAGAAAACAGTGGAATAACATCTTCAAAGTGCTAAAACAAGGTGTCAACCTAGAATTCTAAATCCACTGAATATTTTTTAAACCGCAAGTACAATTAAATTATTTTCAGACAAAAGCTGAAATAATTCACCATCTATAGACTTTCACTAAAGTAAATGTTAAAGGAAATAGTTTAAGTGGAAAAATAATTATACCAGATGGAAAACTGGCATTTACACAAAGAAATGAAGAACACTGGAAAGAGTAAATATATGGATAAATATAAAATGCTTTTTCTCATTTTTTAAAATTTATTTAAGAGAAAATTGATTAAGTAAAAAAAAATAGCATTGTATTACTTCATTTATAACCTATGAGGAAGTGAAAAGTATGACAATAGCACAAAGAAAGGGGGAATAGAAATATATTGTAAGGTTTTACATAATACATGAAACAGCATAATGCCATTTGAAGGTAGACTGTGATTAGCCAAAGACCCATACAATAAACACTAGAGCAATCTCTAAAAATGAAACAAAGAACTATGGCTAATAAGCAACTAGTGGAGACAAAACGGCATATTAAAAAATGAATAAGTCAAAAGAGAAAAAAAGAAAATGTATAAATGCAACAAATAGAAAAGAAATAGTAAGATGATAGACTTATATATGCAACCATATTTATATCCCATTATATGTTAATAGTCTAAACCAGAAATTGGTAAATTTTTCAGTAAAGGGGCAGGCTTCTGTGGGCCATACAGTCTTTGTCAAAGCTACTGGACTCTGATATTGTGGTGCACAACCAGCCATTGACAATACTTAAAGGAATGATGTGGCCACATCTGACCCACAGGGTGTAGTTTGCTGACTCTTGGTCTAAACAATTCAAATGCAAAGCAGAGATTGTCAGTCTAAGTAGAAAAGCAAATCCCAACTATATGCTATAAACTATTTTAAACATAAATTCACAGAAAAGTAAAAGGATGGAAAAAGATAAACCATGCAAACATTAATCATAAGAAAGCTGGGGTAGCTGTTTTAATATCAAAGCTAACTCAAGAACAAATGATATCAGAAATAAAGAAATATATTTCATAGTGGCAAAAGGGTAAATTCATGGAAAAGGCATAATAATCCTAGATGTGCCTGCACCCAATAAAACAGCTTCAGAATAAATGAAACAAAAGCAGACTGACTGAAAGGAAAAATTGACAAGTCAATAATTTAAATTAGAATTTTTGGCCAAGTACGGTGTCTCACACCCATAATCCTAGCACTCTGGGAGGCCAAAGCGGGAGGATGGCTTGAGCTCAGGAGTTCAAGACTCGCCTGAGCAAGAGCAAGACCCTGTCTCTACTAAAAATAGAAAAATTAGCCGGGCATCGTGGCACATGCCTATAGTCCCAGCTACTTGGGAGGCTGACGCAAGATGGATCTCTTGAGCCCAGGAATTTGAGGTTGCCTTGAGCTAGGCTGATGCCACGGCACTCTACTCAGGGCAACAGAATGAGACTCCACCTCAAAAAAAAAAAAAAAAAAAAAGAATTTTTAATATAATGTGCCTTATCAGTAACTAAAAGAATAAGTAGACAGAAAATGAGAGTAAGTATATAGAAAACTTGAATAACACTATCAAGTTACATGACTGTTATGGACTGTATGTTTGCCAACCCCCTACCACAATTTATATATTGAAGCCTTAACCCCAAATGTGATGGCATTTGAGGGTAGGGCCTTTGGAAGGTAATTAGGTTTACATAAGGTCTTGAGGATAGAGCCCTCATGATGGGATTAATGTTTTTTATAAGATGAGAAAGAGACTGGAGCTCACTATCTTTACACCTTGTGAAGACAAAGCAAGCAGGCAGCTCTCTGCAAGCCAGGAAGTGGGCTCTCACTAGGAAATGAATTAGCTGGCACCTTAATCTTGGACTTTCCAGCCTCCAGACTCTGAGAAATAAATGTCTGTCGTTTAAGCCACCAAGTCTATCGTATTTTGCTATAGAGCTCAAGTTAAGACAATGACCTAAATGGAATTTATAAAACATACATCAACAAAACATATATCCTTTTCAGGAGCATACAAAAACAGTCACCAGATAGATCATATGCTGAACAATTTTTTTTAATCTCATTAAACTAAAAAAAGATTGAAACCTTATAGTATATGTTATCTGAGAACAATCAAATTAAATTAGAAATCAATAAAAGATATTTGGAAAACAACAAAGTGT
>VSMD01025471.1:0-18617 GCA_008750895.1 Mirza zaza | reverse complement strand
ACACACACTCACACACACACACTCATACACACACACATACACACACACACAGACACACTCACACACACACTCATACACACACACACGCACTCACACACATACACTATCACACGCATACACACTCACACACTCACACCACACACACAGTCACACACAGTCACAAACTTACACACTCACACACACACTCATACACACAGTCACACACAGTCACACACACACTCATACACACACACACACTCACACACACACTCACACACACACTCACACACACACTCATACACACACACTCACACACACACTCATACACACACACTCACACACACACTCACACTATTGGTAGTTTCTCTGCGGGACTGTAACGCACTTACCATCCCCATCTTCCAGCTATGGAAACTGAGGCTCAGAGAGGTGACGCCACAGGTCCCAGGTCCCCCGGCCAGGACGCGTTTGGTCCCGGGGTTGAGTTTACACCTTCCTGTGTTTAGAGCCCTCACGGACCCCGAGTGCCTGCGTCCCGCACGGTCCTCCCTGTTGACCGTGCCGTCCCGCTAACGATTCACTATAATCAGCGGAGCCCCGAGCCACCGGCTGGGGGAGGGAGGTCTGGTTGTGATTTTACCAATTGCTTCGGCCCCATCTCTGATCGGAACAATCGTCAACAGGAAACAGTGGGTGCCGCCATCACTGGGGCCCCAGCAAGCCCGGCCGCAGGGCCTACAGAAGTCTCTGCCAGGGTGCCACCGTGTGCTGTGCAGCCGTGATGCCGTTTCTTCCCTGAAAGCGAGGCCCCAGGAGACTGTCCCGGGAAGGGGCACTTGTGATTAGGTTTCCTTGCCCAGGGCTGGAGCTGTGTTCCCGCATACGTGGGCCGTGTGTGCCCACCCCCACTTCCAGCCAGCAAGACCAGAAGACAACTGACTGCGTTTATGTGCCCACCGGTCTGCTGTGTTGTGCAGCCAGATCTGAACGAGGAGAAAGGGTTCCAGTGGGTGAGTGTTTGCTCACTTGTGTCTCTTACTCCTTCAGCGGCCCCAGGACACGGGAACTGCTGGAATATGTATATTGCTGGAAATCAGCAAGTGCAGGAAAACCAATAGAAAAAACTTTTTAAAAACTCTCTTATCTGACCCATCTACAGACCATCGCAGTTGGTAGACTGGTATATAATGGGTGTTTGTTTTTAAAAAATGAAATGACAGTGTGTATACTGTTGGTGAACTGCTTTTCAAATGTAACGACTTCCTCTGTGCCCTCGGCCCTTGAAAGGCTGGCGCGTAGAATCTGCTTTGTGCGGTTGTGTAGGCTTTGCTCCGGGCCAGCCCGGCCCCAGCCCCGCTTCTGCACTAGTGCCCTGATTCTCCTTTGGGGGACAGTCCTCACCCCCTAGCTCGCAGCATGCAGCCTTGGTCCCCTGTCTGTCTGTCCGTCCCTCTCTCTCTCCTCTCTCGCTTTTGTCCACACAGATAACTTTCTAAAGCCTTTCCCCTACCGTTTTCTGTAATTACCAAGATTCTGGAGTCTGGGACACGACCGAGCTGCCAGGGAAACCACGAGCATCCAGCGTGGTCCCGTCTGTCAGCTTCATGGCTCTGGCTTTGAAAGCCACACAAGGAAATCTCTCGGTTTCTCCTCCCTGGCTTCTCGGTGACAGATGAGATTTTCTACCCGAAACTTTAAAGGAATCCAAACCCCCAATGCAGCAAGGCCACCTGCCATGGTCATCCCACGGCACAGGTGCCATCCTGGGGGGTGGTGGGTGCCTGGGTGAGTGTGACAGCCACGAGTCTGAGGGCTGTTCATGGTCAGGCCCCAGCACCTGCCTCCCTCTTCTCCCTGAGATTTTGGAATCTGTGGCTTCCACCCTTGGAGCCATCTGTATGAGAGGATAGCCAGGGCTTCCAGCTGTTGCCTAAAAAAACACTATCAAAAATTGGTTTGGGTGGGGAAAAATCATTTTCAGAATCCTCTTTGGCCAGCCTGCCCCGCAGGTGGAAATTTTCCTGGACATCCTCGCTGGGTCTCCTGCTGACATCGTCTGTCCTCCAGCTCTGGGTGCTGCGGGCAGCGTGAGCTTCCAGAGGAAAACTTACAGATCCTGCAAAAGCTGATCAGAGCTCGCACCCTGACAGGGTCGCTGTGGCTACGCCCGACTGCTGACCTCAGCTGCACCACTGTCAGCCCCTCGAGGGCCCCCTCACTCAAGCAGACAACAGAGGGCTCGGGCATCCGAAGCGTCTGCCTGCAGCCAGCTTCATTGTCCCCTGTCTGGTGACAACATTCTGCCCTCTGTCCCCTCCCCCGTCCACATGGGCTGAGTGGGCCCCACTGGACACTTTGAGGTCAAAGAAGGCAGGGCAAAGGATGCCAATGCAGGGCAAGAACAGAATGCCAGTCGTGGACTTTGCAGAAACATCGGGAAAGACGTGTTCTCCTTTCACTTCAGCTGAGAAACTGCAGGGAGATAAGCCTGGCACAATGGGAAGCTGCCAGGGGATGAGTTCAACCATAAGGGAAATGCAGAGCTGAGAGATGGAAGGAGCCTTTCCCCTACTTTTTTCTGACAGCATTATTCAAACGCCTGGATCCAGCTATGCCTGAAATCCAGTCCTGGACTTCTCAATTAGACAAATCAATAAATATAATTTTTGTTTAAGCCAGTTTGAGTTGTGCCTCTGTTATTTAACAGAAAGACTTGCAGCTAATACACGGTGCCAGAAATAAATCACCACCCTCTTCTGAGTACCTAACACATGCCAGGCCCTCTGGTATGGACTTTACATACTTCTTTATCAACCTATGTATAAACTATGAATTCATTTATTTGGGAGGTAACAGCAGCTCCCTCCCTGCCTACCTTCCGCTATGGAAAAACCTCTGCACTACCCACAGCTCCCGAGACGGACAGCCAGCCTGTGTCCTCACATCAGGGCTGATTGGATGAGGACGACATCAGGACCCACCTGGACCAATCAGCTTCTTTTTCCTGGAAATGTGGGTTGAGACCTGAGGGACCGTGTTACCTGCAGAGAACTGGGCTGGAATGTTCAGGCTGGGCTACCGTTTAGGGTGGACACGATGGCGCCTGGGGGAACCGGATGCGTGAGTCGCGGAGGGACAGACGGTAGAGAAAGGAGGACGAAGCAGACAGACAGCGGGGCGGAGGACGGAGGCTGCACAGAGAACAGGAGAGGGTCGGGGCCGCTTCCCCGCTGCGCCGCTGAGCTCCCAGGTCTCCGCGGTACGGGACGCATTTCCTGCAGTGGGGGTTCACGGACGTCTCCTCGCTCCTTCCTTACTTCGTCTGCCTGGGCAGGTTTCTGCCCTTCACGGCCAATCCGCAGGTGAAGAAACTGAGGCTCGGCGGGGAGGAGTGACTAGACCACGGTCACAGAGCTGCCACGTGGCAGGTGCGGGAGACGCACGTGCCTCTGGTCACTCGCCGTGAAACGTGGCCTCCCAGAACACGTCTCCCCAGAACCCTCGTCCAAACAGCAGATCAAGCTCCCGCCAGCCTCGTTTGTTGGCGACAGGTAAAAATGACACCAGTTATAATTCAGAAGCTCAGGCCTCCTGTGACACCCTGTGGGACCAGCAGGGCATGGGCAAGAACGGTGAAGGGTCTAAGAGTTTTCCATATTTACAAACTAGCAAGGGCGCCTGCCACGGTGTCACAGACGCGGGCACCAGGCACGAGACTCCGGGGTCAGACACCAAGGACCCCATTACTCACGGCCCGGCGGGCAGCAGGGGCTTCGTGTCTGCACCGGCTCCCTTCGAGGCCCAAGGCCCAAGGGGGCACAGGACAGTGACCGGTGGCTGCTGCACACTCGGGGGCTGCATGACAGCGAGGCATCCGGACTTGGGAACCCCACCCGTCTGCAGCGGACAGGCAGAGCCGACCGCCCGCTGCCCTGCAGGGTGACATCACCTGTACAAACGGCACAGCAGGCAAATCTGCCCCCTGCGCTGGCGGGAGGCAGTTCTGCGTCTTCCCAAGTTGTTTGCTCACAAACATTCTTGGAAAGATTGGTGAAAAAAGGCTGTCGGTGCCTCTGCCCCCAAGATGTGCGGGAATGGCCGAGGCCACAGGGAATTGTCTCTCGTCGTGAGGGAAACAGTGAGAGGAGGAGCGGCAAGACAGGTCTGCCTTTTACGTGGACAGAGAGCAAGCTGAGACGCCAGGACTCCCGCATCTACTTGCTCGCTCCCGCTCACGCAGCCTGCGCCCGGCTCGGCGGTGCTCGGAAGTGCTGTGTCTCCCCTGGGACGGCCTGCTCTCTCGGCCCCTGCCGCACGGTGGCCGGCTGGTGTGGCAGCTGGGATGTGCTTGGCAGCAAGTCACAGAAGAGCCATCTCCAATGGCTCCAAGAATAAGGAATGTGTCACCTCACCACCAAGAAGCCCGAAAAGGAGGCAGCAGCTCCAGGGCTGGCAAATCCGGAGGTTCGACGGTGGCGTTAAAGACACGTCTTTCTGCCCTGCCGTTCTCCCCACGCTCTGTCTCTCTCGCAGCTGTGCCCTCCGTGCCCGGCGCCAAGAGGCTCAGCAAATACTTACCGAATGACTGAGACACGTGAGTTCACACAGTCTGCCAGTTAAAGTCAGGATTGACTACAGAATTGGCAGGACCCCGTGCAAGATGAAAATGTGGAATTGCTCATCCAAAAACTACGAAAAATTTCAAGACAGTGACAGCAGAGCATTGAACCCAGGGCAGGGTCCCTCTGAGCACGGGCACACGCCTGTGCAGCCAGCCCTGACTACGACATGACTTTACGACAATGGCCAAAGAATAATTTCTTAACTAAAAGCTCTTCCTGGCCGGGCGTGGTGTCTCACGCCTGTAATCCTAGCACTTTGGGAGGCCAAGGCAGGAGGATTGCCTGAGCTCAGGATTTGAGACCAGCCTGAGCAAGAGCGAGACCCTGTCTCCACTGTAAATAGAAAGAAATTAGCCAAACAACTAAAAATAGAAAAAATTAGCTGTGCATGGTGGCACGTGCCTGTAGTCCCAGCTACTCGGGAGGCTGAGGCAGGAGGATCACTTGAGCCCAGGAGTTTGAGGTTGCTGTGAGCTAGGCTGACACTACAGTTGGCACTCTAGCTCGAGCAACGAAGTGAGATTCTGTCTCAAAAATAAGTAAATAACTGAAAGCTCTTCCTTCACCCGGCGCCCCCAGACTCAATCCCAGCAAGGGGCTTCCCTGGCATGAAACAAAGCAAGGAAACGGTGGAAAATGCCGCAAGGTTTTTCTAAAGGCTACATTTATGTCCCAGGCTCAATCTTGTCTGTTCCGCGGTTGCTTTCCTTTTCTATTTCCTCTGGGGAAATGTCTCCTCCTTCCAGAAACAGCGGTGACGCCACCTGCCCCCCTCTGTCCCCCACGGTTTGGCGCTCACTGGATTTCCCTACTCCGGGCCCCAGCATCTGAGAAGCCTCCTTTGAAGAATCAGGAGGGTGGCTCCTTCGCCCGTCCCCTTCCGAAGGGCACCTGCACGTCGCGGCCAGCAGAGGGGGCCGCAGGAATGCCGAATGCCCGGGCTGGGTCCCGCAGCCCTGGGAGCCGGCTCTTCTCATCCCCCCTACACGGATGCTCTTCATCACTGAGAAGTCGAACAGAATTCGGTGACACTCACTGGCCGAGACTCTTTATCCCTTTTTGCACTTTGCATTTGAATTGTCTTCCTGGGCTACAGCCTCCTTGGTTTAAATCAGTGTTCTCAGCCCTGGTTGCATGTTAGACTCACCTGTGGAGCTTTAAAAAAAAAAAAAATGCCCTGATCTCCTCTCCCAGAAATTCTGATTCCGCTGGTTGGGGGTGGGACCCAGGCAGCAGAGTTTTGAATCCCACTCCCCATTTCTGCTCCCCAATTCTAATTCTAATGGGTTGAGAACCCCACCAGATAGAATTACTATCAAAAGATGGTGCTTCTGGCTGGGCGCGGTGGCTCACGCCTGTAATCCTAGCACTTTGGGAGGCCGAGGTGGGAGGATCACTTGAGCTCGGGAGTTTGAGACCAGCCTGAGCAAGAGTGAGACCCCGTCTCTACCAAAAAGCAAAGGAAAAAGAAGAGAAATAAAATGGTGCTTCATTTGGGGGGAAAGAGAGCGAGTGTGTTTTCGGAGGGGTGGTCCCCGGCTGCTGTCTTTGTTTCTTTCTTAGAGAAGAACAGTTTGCAGCAAAGCACCCACAGGGCAGGTTTCTCCACTCAGCTCGGGCAGGAAGACGAGGCCGGCTAGGGCCTCGCCTCACCTTTCTAGGCCCTTGAGCAGCTGTCCCCAACCTAGTGTTCCTGTCTTGCCTGCGTCCCGAGCGGACCCCGCCCTGGGAACCTGGCAGCCGGTGTCTGGGCCAGACGGGCTCTGGGGTGCAGCTGCTCCTGGCAGCAGGCGCGTCTGGGGAGCAGCCTGAGCCGCCACCTTCTCCCAGAGCCGCCGCCTGCAAAGCTCGCACGGCCCTGTCCCCGGCTGAAATAGGATGACATGTACGGACTGCTTGCGAACGTGTTTCCTAATAGTAATCCTTTCAACAAGAAGAATAATTCAAAGTTTATGCAAGGCAGTAGAAACCCCAAATGACTCAAAAGGTATTTTGGGAGCGGTTCCTCCCGCTGGTCAGAATGAGTAATCCTTTTGAGAGATCACAAGCAGTGCAATAAGAAAACCGTCTCCAGGGAGAAAGTCCAAAATAAGGAAATATTTGGGTGGGAAGGATTGATTTAGATGCCCCTTTTGGAAGGTGTTCACAGGCAGGGACTCCGTCCCTCAGGTGCACAGAAAGCTCCCCCTGCACGGGCCCCTCAGCTCAGAACCAAGAACGAGGGACCTTGCACGCCGCCTGCGCAAGCCCCGTGGGCTCCGCACCTCGGCCGGCACAGACGGTGCCAGCGGGGCGGGACGTGCTCGCAGTGACCGTCCTTCACCCGGGGAAAGGGCCCGTTTGCCCCGGCAGCAGGAGCCCCTGCCTTCCAGCGGGGACGTGAGCACGCACTGCTCCGTCATGTGTCATACCCTTGTGTCACAACAACCCAGGTCATTCTCCATCGGCGGTGACGGAGGCAAAGCCGGAGCCCTCACAGCCCTGCTCACCCGCCCCTGCCCTCTTCCCCGCGGCCTCTTTCCTGAGACCCTTTTAAAGCTTTAAATCTTCTTAAAGCGAGTTTGTGTCTCCCAGCATTACCTGCACATAGGCGCAGCTGTTTCACTGCGTGTTGCTTTGCTGCGCTTTGCAGAGATTGCATTTTCTACGAAGGAAGGTTCGCGGCGACCCTGCCTTGAGCAGGTCTGTCGGCACCCTTTTGTCCAGCAGCACCTGCTCACCTCGTGCCTCTGTGTCATGTCTTGTAATGCTCACAATACCTGAAACTTTTCACTTTTATGGTATCTGTTACGGTGACCTGCGATCAGTGATCTTTGTTGTTCCTATTGAGTTGTCTCGGGGCGCCAGGGACCGCACCTGTACAAAACGGCAAGTGAACCCATCAATGTGTGTTCTCACAGCGCTGCTGACCCCTCGGCCCTCCCGCTTCCCTGAGACACAACGATATTTTTATGATCACTTAATAAATTAAAAATTCTTAAATTTTAATAATAAATTTATTTATTTACCATAATAAATTATAATTTTAATAAATTAAAAATTTTAAAATTCAGAATATTACAGGGATACAAACATTTAGGTTGCATATATTGCCTGTGCACGGACTGAGTCAGCTACACGCGTGTCCATCCCCCAGACGGTGCACACCTCACCCATTAGGCGTGAGTATACCCATCTCCTCCTCCCCCACACCTGCCCGACACCCGATGAATATTACTACTATATGTGCACATAAGTGTTGATCAATTAGTACCAATTTCATGGTGAACAATATTGAAATTAGGCCAATCAATAACCTACAATGGACTCCAAGTGTTTTGAGTGAAAGGAAGAGTCACATGTCTCTCATTTTAAATCAAAAGCTAGAAATCATTACGCTTGCGAGGAAGGCATGTCCAAAGTTAAGGTAGACCAAAAGCATAGCCAAGTTGTGAATGCAAAGGAAAAGTTCTGGAAGGAAATTAAAAGTGCTACTTCAGTGAACACATGAATGATAGGAAAGTGAAACCACTTTATTGCTGACATGGAGAAGGTTTGAGTGGTCTGGATAGAAGATCAAACCAGCCACAGCATTCCCTTAAGTCAAAGCCTCATCCAGAGCAAAGCCCTGACTCTCTTCAGTTCTGTGAAGACTCGGAGAGGTGAGGCAGCTGCAGAAGAAAGGTTTGAAGCCAGCAGCGGTTAGCTCATAAGGCTTAAGGAACAAAGCCATCTCCATAACATAAAAGTGCAAGGGGAAGCAGCAGGTTCTGATGGAGAAGCTGCAGCAAGTTATCCAGAAGATCTAATTAAGATAATTGATAAAGGTGGAGACACTAAACAACAGATTTGCAGTGGAGGTAAAACAGTCTTTTATTGGGAAAAGATGCTATCTAGGACTTTCATAACTAAAAGAGAAGTCAATGCCTGGATTCAAAGTTTCAAAGGACAGGCTGATTCTCTTGTTAGGGACTAATGCAACTGATGATTTTAAGTTGAAGCCAATGTTCATTTACTAAAAACTCCAGGGCCCTTAAGAAGCATGCTAAATTTGTTCTGCTTGTGCTCTATAAATGGAACAGCAAAGCCTGTCTGACAGCACATCTGTTTACAGCATGGTTTACTGAATATTTTAAGCCCATTGTTGAGATCTACTGCTCAAAAAAAAAATGATTCCTTTCAAAAGATCATTGACAATGCACCTGGTCAATGTGGATGTACAAGAAAATGAATGTTGTTTCCATGCCTGCTAATGCCACATCCATTCTGCCGCCCATGGATCAAGGAAGAATTTAAGCTTTCAAGTTTTATTATTGAAGAAATACATTTCTTGAGGCTAAAGCTGCCGTAGATAGTGATTTCCCTCATGGGTCAGGGCCAAGTAAATTGAAAACCTTCTGGAAAGGACTCACCATTCTGGATGCCATTAAGAACATTAACAGGAGTTTGGAAGAAGTTGATTCCAGCTCTCAGGGATGACTTTGAGGAGTTCAAGACTTTAGTGGAGGAAGTCACTGCAGGTGTGGTAGAAATAGCAAGAGAACTAGAATTAGAAGTGGAGCCTGAAGATGGGACGGAATTGCTACAACCTCATGATAAAACATTAACGAATGAGGAGTTGCTTCTCATGGATGAGCAAAGAAAGCGGTTTCTTGGGATGGAATCTGCTCCTGGTGAAGATGCTGTGAACGTTACCGAAATGACAGCAAAGGATTTAGAATATCACATCAACTTAGTTGATGAAGCAGCAGCAGGGTTTGTGAGGATCAACTCCGATTTTGAAAGAAGTTCTACCATGGGTAAAATTACCAAACACCATCACATGCTACAAAGAAATCTTTTGTGAAAACAAGAATCAGTGGATGCAGCAGACTTCACTGTTGTCTTATTCAAGAAACTGCCACGGCCAATCCAGCCTTCAGCAGCCACCACCCTGATCTGTGAGCACCACCAACACTGGGGCCAGACCCTTCACCGGCAAAACCACTGATGGCTCAGATGCTTGTCAGCAATCTTTAGCAGTGAAGCATTTCTAAATTAAGGCATACACATTGGTTTTTTTTAGACATAACACTATTGCACACTTAAACTACAGTAGAGTATGAATATAACTTTTATATGTACTGGGAAACCAAAAAATTCTTATGGTTCACTTTAATTTGATATTTACTTTATTGTGGTGGTCTGGAACTGAACCTTCAATACCTCCAGGATGTGTCTGTACTTTAAACAGCCAAGAGAGAATCCGGAACTGCAGGAACACCATCGTGCAAAGAACTCTGGCTATCTTCTGTCCCGACAAGACAGAACAGCAGGTGGACGGTCAGACCTGCTATTTGGAAAGAAGTGGCTTGGAGAAGGCAACACACATTCTTCTCTTTTAAAAAATTGTCACTTTCTTTACCAAATCCAGGGATTTTTTTAAAAATGCTACAAGCAGAACGAAGCCCACTCTGTAACACAGTCCCTCCTAAGAAAGAAGATGAACAATGAATAAGTAACTAAGAAAAACCAGAATAGAGCAAATGTGTCTCTCCAGGCGCCTGTGACTTTGAGAGCCCCCACCCTTGCCTTGTGCTCTCTGGGCTCGTCACTTTCCCTCCAAAGGTCTTCCTCCCTTCTCTGCAGAAAAGGAGTGACAGCAGCAGGTGCCCCGGGAGGTTGCTACGAGCTTTAGATAAAATTAACTCTGCTGAGTCGCATTTCCAGGCTGGGAGTGTAGCAGGACCCCATAAATGCCAGTTACTGTAAGTAATAAACACGGAAGTGGCAATATATTTCAATCAATCATAAACGAAGCCTAGTTTATCCCGAGTCTCCAAGTAGTAAAAATCGGTTCCAATATAATTTAGCCCACATCAGAAGTCAGATTTGGAATGAGTATTGTTGGGAAACTACAAATTACATTTTTAAAGATTGGTCTGTAATTATAGGCTTCATTAGTCACACGGGGATTTGTTCTGGAAAAGGTGTATAAACCGTGTCCCCATTTCGCACGAGAGAGATGGCTATTTGGCAGGAACCCTGTTGTTCTTATAGATCTGTGAGCACTGGAGTTTTCACACATTAGGTTTTGATTAAAAGGAGTTAGAAATTCAGTATATGCTCTTTAAAAAAATAATTACATATTCTTTGGAAGAAGAAAGTTAACCCAAACAGAAGAGGGCGGATTTGAAAGTACAAGTTTATACTTTCATTTTCCTCTCCCACATATAAACCTGAGTTCACATCTTGGTGTGAACCTTCCTAGACCTTTTTGACACTTGTGCAAATATATGCAACCTGTAGATGTATTTTTCTAACTGTAATTACACTATACATTTTGTGCTGCGACTTGCTTTCTTCGCTGAACAATATATATCTTGGCTGCTCAACCTCCATTCTTGAGAAGGACTGCGGGGCACTCAGTAGGAAGCATTTTCAGTTCTAAGAAATTGTAGTTCTATTTTAAAGCTTTGCAGATCTCAAAAACTGGTGGACAAACTCAAGCCGCACAGGACAGTCTAAAATAAAGGTCCGCCTTATCAGAGCCCCCGTCCCACTGCCCGGAGACCTGCTGTCACGGCTGCGGGTGGCCCGCACTGATCTGTGCATTGCCAACACATGGTCGTCCGTCTCCAGTCTTGTCCGGTTTCAGAAGGAACGTGGGATCACGCTGTACACCTGTCTTGCCCCTTGTGCCAAGAACCAGAGGCGAATTCAGCCCACGTGGGAACAGTCCTTCCCTCTCTGGGTCTTGAACAAAGGCAACTTTTTAAAAAATCCTCTGCAGTGAGATTCTCCCGTGATGTGACTGACTGTGTCTATTTTCAGTTGGGTGCAAGACTCCTGCCCCCTGGCTGCCTGTGGCTTTCTGTGGGTCGGAATGATCCCAAGCCCTTCCCTGAGACGACCCCCACTCTCTCACCCCTCTGCAGGCAGTTGCAGGTCCCTCGTGCCGTCCCCAGGAAGCGGCTCCCTGGGGAAAGCGATGGTGTGGACAGAAGGACCAACTCATCCCGGTTTAAAGCGGAAGGTCTCGCATCCCAGGAAGCCACTCAGTCCCAGGCAAACCGGGACGGGTGGTCACCGTGGATAAAGAGCAGCCTGCACTCCCTTCTTGGGAGCCCTGTCAATGACAAACGTGGAAGGTTGGCTCGACACCTGCTGGAATGTACTCCCCAGAAAGGAGACGTGGGGGCGGACAGCGGCCCTCTGGGGGGCTTATTCGTCCAGCCTCGTTTGTGGGGTGCCTCTCCACGCTGGCTGGAAGCTGGAGCCCCCCCCTGCCCCCCCGGCAGGCAGCACGTTTATCCCCAGTGTCTCTGTGCTCAGGACAGAGTGGGCTGTGTTTGCAGCTGGCACTTAGCGGGGACGGAATGGCAAGCGAGAGGCTGGTGTGGCTCCTGGCATTTTGGCCTCAGCTGTGAACCGCCAGAGAGGCAGGGTGAGGCCCAGGACCCCTTCGCTGGGACTTTCTCTTCGAGGCCAGTCTCTCTGACCTGCAGCTTCTGTGTGCAGCGCGGGCCCTGAGGTCCCAGAGCCAGGAGTGAGGCCTGGCCCGTCCCCAGCGGAATACACCCCGAGTCTGGGCAAGGGCTCCCTGCGCAGCGCAGGCCGGGGCTGGCCGGCTTCGCCCTTCCCCGAGGCTCACGTGAGACGACTGGCGGGCCGTGGTGCAACCCCCAGCCTCGCCCGGCTCCCCCTGGCCGGCCCGGCCCACAGAGGTGGGGAGACACAGGCGCTCACTGCAGAGGAGGGCTCCGTGGGGCCGGGCTCACTCAGTGCCTCGCGGCTCGGGCACCCCATTCCCGAGGGTAAGGGCCCCCACTCGGCCGCCCCTGCAGGCACCGCAGCCTCAAACCCTTCCCGCCTCGTGCGTTTGGCCGTGTTCATGGTCGGTCATGCCTCCTCCCCTTCAACAGGCGGCACGGTTTCATCAGACGATTCCATGAAGTGGGGTTATTTTATTCTCCTGTCTATAATCGGAGGATAAACACTTGTAGCCTCACACCCCCCGACCCTGGGGCAAATTATGATCTTATGTGCTGCCCACATTGTTTTAAAAATATATATTTTTAAATAGTTGTAAACTCAGCATTTAAAAACCGAGAGATCAAACACCACAATCTAGATTTCTTGATGCCCTTAAAAAAAAAAAAAACCAAAACTGGGACCAACAGGCTTGGGTCCAACAACCCGCCCGAGCTGAGTAGCAGAAGCCTCCTGATCCTCCAGGCTGCCGCAGTCCTCACCCCTCCCTAGTGACACCTGGTCCCTGCAGGCTTGGGAGTTTGAGGGCCCTGCCCTGCACTACCATTGGGCAGATGGTTTTCTGATCTGCTCCTGGGATGCAAAGTGGATGTAGCGCTTGTATCAGGTGTCACCGAGACTGCTAGGTACCTACCCAAGATCTCTCCTGCTCTTCCTTTCTTCCTTCCCTCCAGTTAAATGACCTTATTTCTAGACTCCCTGCAGGTAGAGATGGCCCAGGAGGCATCAGGGGAAGTCATTGCATGGGGCTGCTTGGCAGGCTTCTTAAAGACAGGTAGGCTCAGCTGAGACACATGCCCTTTGTATCAGGGCAAACCCCCTCACTTCTTTCTCCTGCCTAGAATAAGTCACAATGGCTGGAGCTCCAGCAGCCACCTCGGATGACAAGCCCTGAGGCTGGGAGTCTCATGCTAAGAATGAAAGGCAGAAAAGCAGAAGGAGCTTGGACTCTCAGTGACTGGACCTAAGCACATCTCAACGTAGAAAAGGTAAAGTGCTGCACTCCAGCGTCAGGACAGCTATGTCGTCACCAGGCACAGGGAATGTTCAGCTCCATTGTAATCTTAAGGAGACCACCACTGTGTACGTGGTCCATCTAGAGAGGAGCAAGCAGCCCTGGTTTGTCTTCTCTGCACATCTTTTGAATAAGAAGGAAATAGGCCCACCTGTGTAAGTCACTTATTTGGGCTCTCTGTTGTAAGCAACCCAGTGTAATTCTAACAACACATCTTTCTGCCTTCATCACCTTTCTTCATGGAAGTAACATTGCAATAGCGCTTCAGGTGTTCATCCAGCCTCTGACTTGGTACCCGGAGTTTGTCCATGTAGAAGTTAGTATAGAAATGCCCACGAACTAGCCAATCTAGGGCCCTGTTGTTGCTGAGCACATCTCAACATGGTCATTTTGTCGACAATCCACTAAGAGGTTAAAAAGTGGGTGGTGGGGGGCTGGAATTAAAATATACTTTTTTCTTAAGAGTTCTGGATGGTTTTGTTAGGGTTCTAGAACTTCTATGATGGGAATGTCGGGGTTATGGTGATCTTTTTTGCCCTGAATTTTTTTCTTAAGGCTCTACAATCTTCCTTGCCTGCACCCAGAACTTAGGGTTTGTCTAAAGGCTTGAGCAAACCATACGTTTACTTAGGATTGACTTTTTCATTTGGGGACCTAGATAAAATCCTCAGCACATTTGGTCCTGTGTTGCTGTTGGTGAACTGCTCAGTGTGTGATGGTTTTGTCCCTCTTGGACTCTAGATGGAGTCAACCTCTCTGACTTTGAAAACCAAAGGTCCCAGCCTTCCGGGGCCCAGCTGTTGGCTTGGGGCCGTGTGTTCTTCCAACACAGGCATTCTGATCCTGTACCTTCAGTGGACAAATCATCAGAAGATTGGGATATAGAGTCCATAGGCATGTAGTCTGACAGATGCCGAGATGATACTAGTTAATGTGTTCAGGCGCTTCCAAAGTGCCAGACCGAGTACTAAACGCTTCGCATGAGGTATATACCATGACATTTGCAAAACAGTGTTACGAAATACGGTAGTCCCCCCTACCCTCGGGGCATGTGTTCCAAGACCCCCAGTGGATGCCTGAAATCGTGGATAATTTCCAATCCTATATATACTGTGTTTTTTCCTAAACAGTAAGGTGGAGCTAGTGTAGACAGTGCAGAGACTGCGGACAAAAGGTTGATTCTGTTTCCTGTCTGGGGGACAGAGTGCGTTGGCTCGAGATTTCATCTTGATACTCAGAACAGCACATAATTTAAAACTTACGAATTTTTTTTTTTTTACTTTTGAAAGGCAAAAAATCTTTGTAATTTTTAATTTTACTTTTTAAAAATTTTTTATAGATTTAGGAGTACAAGTGAGGTTTTGTTACATGGATATATTTTGTAGAGGTGAAATGTGGGCTTTTAATGTACCCATCACCCAAATAATGTACATGTACCCAACAGGTCACTTTCAGCCCTCACCCGCCTCCTACCCTCCCACCTTCTAGCGTCTCCAGCATCCCTTTCCACTCTGCATGGCATGCGCACCGGCTGTTTAGCGCCCACTTACAAGTGAGAACACGTGGTGTTTGCTCTTCCATTTCTGAGACCTTCCCTTAGGACAATGGCCTCTGGGTCCATCCAAGTTGCTGCAAAGGGTGTGATTTCGTTCTTTTGTGTGGGGGAGTAGTACTCCATGGTGTGCGTGTACCACATTTTCTTTATCCAGTCATCGGTTGGTGGGCACTTAGGTGGATTCCATGACTTTGCTGTTGCGAATAGTGCCGTGATAAACGTACGGGTGCAAGTGTCTTTTCGATAGAATGATTCCTCTTCCTTCAGGTAGACGTCCAGTAGTGGGGTTGCTGGACTGAGTGGTATTAATAGATCTATTTTTAGTTTTTTGAGAAATCTCCATGCTGTTTTCTGCAGAGGTTTTGCTAATTCATATTTCCACTGACAATGTGTAAGCGTTCCCGTTCCTCTGTATCCGGGCCAACACCTGTTGTTGTTTGACTTTTAATAATGGCTGTTCCCACGGGGGTAACATGGTGTCTTACTGCGGTTTTAGCTTCCTCTTCTCTGAAGATGAGTGATGTTCAGTCTTTTTTCATGTTTTTTGGCCATTTGGGTGTCTTCATTTGAAAAATGTCTGTTCATATCATTTGCCCACTTCTTAATGGGGACATTTTTTTCCTTGTCGGGTTGTAAAACGTATGAATTGTTTATTTCTGGAATTTTCCACGTAATATTTTTGGGCAGAAACCTTGGAAAGCAAAACCGTGGATAAGGGGGCCATGGCAGGGCCTGTCGCCATGCCCATTTGCACAGGGAGAAACTGAGGTGCACGGAGGTTAGAATCGTGCCTAAGATGAAACAGCTGAGCGGGCCTAGCCGGAATTTGAACCCAGGCTCCAGAGCCCGTCTCTCATCCGCCGTGGGATGTTGGCCGACCCGGGCTCACGGTGTTGGCTCCTGCAAAGGGTGCTCGCCCTGGAAGGTCCCCACGAGGAAACGGTGGCCAGTTTTGGGATTTTCCCCTAGGTAAATTTTTTTTCAGCTAGGACTTACACTGGGAATAGGATTGCCAAAAAATATACAAGACACCCAGTTAAATTTGGGTGTTCAAATAAACAAGGAATCATTTCTTACTGTGAGTAAGGACTTGCTTACAAGGACTTGCTTACACTGAAAAAAGTCTCTCGTTGTGTAACCGCGGTTCGAATTGTCCGGAGTCCTGCATTTTATCCGCCGCCGTCCTGCACCCTTCCGGGCGGGCCTGGCGCGCACTGGGCAACGCAGGGCGTCTCGGACGCTGCCCTGGATGTTGGGCAGGGCTGTCCTCAGTGCAGGTCCCATCAAACCAGGGGAAAAACAAGATACAGTCTCCCGGGTAACTGTGAAACACGTAGGTGCTTACTAGTTTATTAATAACCTGGGCGAGCTGCCGCGCTCCAACCGCGCTCCAACCGCGCTTGCCGCCGCAACTCGCCGCAGCGCCGGAGGGGACGGCAGGGCGGGACCCTGCTCCTCTTATTTGCTGCCAAGATCCGGGCCTACCAGCCCCTCTGGTCAGTCTCTGGCTTCATCGTTTAGCGGTTGTAAAGAGCTCATTAAAGACGCCGAAGTGTACTGGACACCGCCCACCCGAGCGGCGCCAGGCCAGCCCGGAGCCCTGCGCCCGCGTTCCGGGCGCGCCGCCACCCGACTGCGCACAGGGGCGGCGCGCCCGGGCTGGAAGGGCTGGGCCGGCCGGGGAGGGTGCTGGGTGGGAGAGGGGCAGAGGGCAGACCCCGAAAGCTCCAGGACCAGGCCGTTAGATGGGCGGCGCTGTGGGCCAAGCCCCCGCCCAGACCCCTACCCACCGGGCAGCCCGGCCTCGGCTCCCCAGAGGCTGCCCTGCCCCCCCTCGGGCCCGCGCTTCCCGCCTCCCTGGGCCTCCGGCGGGCAGGTGGGCTTTGCAGGTGGGCTTTGCCGTTCTCTTTTCCGAGTACACGTCTCCTGGATAGCCTAGCAACTTGAGTAAATGTCACAGCAAAGAGGAAAACCCGCCAACCAACCCTGTCTTCCTTTTCCGTGCGTCCTTCCGGCCACAGGTTCCCCGAGCTCCGGCGGGGGTCTGCGCAGAGGTTTGGGGGTGCGGCCGCGGAGGAGCTGGTGGCTCCGATTGGTCGGGTGAGGCGCAGTGAGGAGCCCTGTGCAGGGCCGGGGCGCAGAGAGCCGCGCCTCTTCACCCGCTTCCCGCGCGCAGCGGTGCGTGCCCGGCCCACTGCCGCCGTGGTGCTGCTCCCGCTTTCTCTCCCCAGCAGGATTTTCATCTGACCCTCCCCGCCCCCACATGCACGCCTCCAGCGTGTGCAGGGGCCGTTTCTTTGGGCTGATTCCCCAGGTGTGGAATTACTGGGTGACGAGGACATCACAGGTGGGGCTCTGATCCATGGCAGCCTCTCCCAGGCCACCGGCCTCCACGTGGGGCCTCCGCCAGCCTCCCTGGCTTTCCTGCTCCCTGGGCCCCGCGCTGCCCGTTCTTAGCGCTGCAGCCAGGGGGTGCTGCAGGAACCATGTCAGACCGGGACACTCAGGTGCTGTGGTGATGCCTCCTGCTCAGGGTGACAGCAAGGTCACTGCAGTGACTTGGAAAGCCCTAGAGTGACGTTTCTCAACTCCTGCACTTTTGACACTGGGCCGGGCCATCCCCTGCGGTGGGGCCGACCCGGGCAACGCTGGTGCTCAGCAGGTCGCTGGTCTCCACCCACCCATGCCAGGAGCCCCACCCTAGTAGTGACAACCAAAAAGCATCTCTAGATGTTGCCAAATGTCCCCTCGGGGGCAAAATCTGCCCCACCCCCCCAGCTGAGAACCACAGATGAGGCCGGACTCTGACCCCCACCCTAGCCCCGCTGTGGCCACACCGGCCATCGACTGTTTCCTAACCGACTCGCGCCCTCTCGCTGGCTGCGCCCTGCCTGGGTGGCACACCCCCCCCCCCCCGCCCCAGTGAGGCCTGCCTGGACCACCTGTTTAAAATGCCACCCGCCTCACCCCTCCAGGGCAATGCCCAGCGGAGCGCCTCCCCCACCCCCGGCCCCCGCAGGGTCTGTGCACAGGTGCTAGCACGAGGCTCGTCCTGGGCCCCTGTTGGAGGGTCTCTGTGCCATGCCTTTCTGCCAGCTGCCAACATCACCCGTCCATGAGGAGAAGCGAGGAGGGACGGTGCCCTGTGCCCACCGGCTCGTTGCTTTCACCCCTCCGTGAGTCCTCCCAGCAGCACCAGGAGCCGCTTTCAGGAGACCCACTTCACAGCCAAGGATCCTGAAGACCAGAGAGGTGAAGTCACCTGCCCAAGGTCACACAGCTGCGCAGGGAGGAACAGGGATTCCATTTCCCTTCCCTGAAGTGCTCGGGACGCGAGCTGGAGGACGAGGCAGGGAGAGCCCTGCTGAGGGCCGCCCCTCCTCTTCTGCTCACCAGTCCCGCTCTGAGAGTCTGTACCTAGAGGAAGACAAGGCCCCGAGGAGCCCTCAGCTCCTTGCTGCTCCAAGTGCGGACGAGGACTGCTGGCCCCGGCCGCACCTGGGGGCTCCGGCCCCGTCTCAGACCCATGGAAACAGCACTGCAAGCAGATGCTCCTTCACGCTCAGACCTTAACGTGCATTCGAATTGCCCCTACAGGTCTGGAGGAACCGGAGATTCTGCATTTCCGACAGGCTCCGTGGGGGAAGCCAGTCCCGGCCGTGCTCCAGCCAACAGCAACGCTTTGTCCCACGGGGTCTTCCTCTCGGCCGGCAGA
>VSMD01025470.1:0-16504 GCA_008750895.1 Mirza zaza | reverse complement strand
GCACTCACTCTAGCCTGGGCAACAAAGCGAGACTCTGTCTCAAAAAAAAAATAAATAAATAATAAAAAATAAAAACAAGCAAGTGATATGCAAATATAAGGGGATGGTTTTTTTTTTTTATTGTGGTAGATATACATAACAAAAAAGGACTATTTTAGCCATTCTTTTTTTTTTTTTCTTTGAGACAGAGTCTTGCTTTGTTGCCCAGGCTAGAGAGAGTGAGTGCCGTGGGGTCAGCCTAGCTCACAGCAACCTCAAACTCCTGGGCTCAAACAATTCTGCTGCCTCAGCCTCCCGAGTAGCTGGGACCACAGGCATGTGCCACCATGCCCAGCTAATTTTTTCTACATATATTAGTTGGCCAATTAATTTGTTTCTATTTATAGTAGAGATGGTGTCTCGCTCTTGCTCAGGCTGGTTTCGAACTCCTGACCTCAAGCAATCCGCCTACCTCGGCCTCCCAGAGTGCTAGGATTACAGGCGTGAGCCACCGCGCCTGGCCTATTTTAGCCATTCTTAAGTGTACTATTCATTGGCATTAAGTACATTCAATGTACAACCATCACTACTATGTGTAGCATCCACCACATCTGGAAATGGAAAAAGTCCATTTTTAGAACTTTTTCATTGTCTCAAACAGAAACTGTATCCCTTAAACAATAACTCCCCAGTCCCTCCTCTTCCCAGCCCCTAATCTCTGTTCTATTTTCTGTCTCTCTGAATTTGCCTATTTTAGGTACCCTTACATAAGGTGGAATCATATAATATTTGTCCTTTTGTGTCTGGCTTATGACACATAGTATAATGTTCAGCTATGTTTTAACATGAACATTAGTTGCCTCTTATCTGCAGGGGATATATTCCAAGACCCGTGGAGTGGATGCCTGAAACCACGGATGGGGTGAACCCTACCATGTTTCCCCGAAAATAAGACCTACCCATACAATAAGCCCTAGCAGGATTTCTAAGCATTTGCACAATATAAGCCCTACCCCGAAAATAAGACCTAATAATGGGCATGGCTAGGCAGCATATCTGCACGACCCATGCTTTTCATCGTGGAGTGGTAAAGAAGATGAGCAGCCCTTCTCATCTGCCCCATCGTGACAGCTACTATTCCAGAGGTGACCGGAAAGCTGTGAGCAGCCCCACCAACAAGGTCAGCTCCCCCTGTCAGGTCCTGGCCATTCTGTGCGTGCTGCAAGCTGAGGCTTTGAGGAGAAAATAACACATCCCCTGAAAATAAGCCCTAGGGTGTCTTCTTGAGGAAAAATAAATATAAGACCCTGTCTTATTTTCGGGGAAACACGGTTATATATACACGCTATTTGGGTCATTAAATATGAAATGTCCGAAGTTGAATCAAAAGTTTATTATATCGTAAACAAGAAGCAATACAATTAATCAAAGTATGCGCCTAATTATCAACACGATTTTGCCATCTTAAGGGTAGCTTGTTTATGCCAGCAGTGAAGAAGCCTGGAGAGCAAGTGGCAGTGAAATCACGAAAGGTGTTTCCCACAGCTTGTTAAAACTTGAGTATTTTTCCTTGTAAGAAGTGGTCCAAAACCTGGAAGAAGTGGTAGTTGGTGCAAAGTCTGATGAATATGGTGGAAGACAGAGAGTTTCTAAGTCTAGCCTCTATAGTTTGAGCAGCATTGTTTTATGCAACATGTGGTCTTGTAAGAGGATTAGCCTGTCTCTATTGACCAATCTCAGCAGCTTAATCAGAAGCATCCTCATCATTTTGTCCAATTGGTTGCAGTAGACTTCCGCTGTAATTGATTGACCAGGTTCATGAAGATGTAGTGGATAACACCAGTGCTGGACCACCAAATAGACACTGTTGTCTTTTTTTATGAGTATTTGGTTTTGGACTGTGTTTTGGCACTTTAACCATTATGCTGAATGCTTGCAATTGTCACAGAGAATCTATTTTCATCACACATAACAATATGGTGAAGAAATGGTTCGCCTTTATGTTGTGTCAGCAAAGAAAGGCAAGCTTTGAGACGATTTCTTTTTTTTTTTTGTTATTGAGACAGAGTCTCATTCTGGTGCCCAGGCTAGAGTACCATGGCGTCTGCCTAGCTCACAGCAACCTCAAACTGGGCTCAAGCAATCATTCTGCTTCAGCCTCCTGAGAAGCTGGGGCTGCAGGCATGTGCCACCATGCCCGGCTAAATTTTTTTTTCTATATATTTTTAGTCGTCCAGCTAACTTCTTTCTACTATAGTAGAGACGGGGGTCTCAAACTCCTGACCTCAAGTGATCCTTCCACCTCAGTCTCCCAGGGTGCTAGGATTACAGGTGTGAGTCATTGGGCCTGGCCTGAGACGATTTCTGACACTCATTTAATTCATGTGGTACCAATCTGTCCAACTTCTTTACCTTGACAGTTTGTTTTAAATGGTCCAATATTGTTGGAATAGTAACGTCAAACCTTGCTGATAATTCATGCATAGGTTGAGATGGATTCGCTTCTACTACAGGTTTCATCTCATCATTATCCACCTTGGTCTCAGGTGGATGGCTACATGGCTCATTTTTGAGACTAAAATCAACAGAATGGAACTTCTCAAACCATCAATGTACTGTGCATTCATTAGCCACATCCTTCCAAAACACTTTGATGATATTTCAAGCTGTCTGCACTGCATTGCTTCCATGATGGAACTTATATTCAAAAATAACACAATTTTTTTTAACTTATCCATGGTTTCACAAAAATTGCTCTGAAAAATGTGAAAAATAATCACAAGCGAAAATATGCATTTGAAAGACTGAGGATGTACCTTCAGAATAAGAAAAAACCCCAAGGAGTGTCAAAATGAAATGTCAAAGATATCAACTGTCAAACTTAGTCCTTAAGGAAATTGGACATTTTATACTTAATGACCTAATATGTTTTTCCCTATGTATACCTATGATAAAGTTTAATTTATAAATTAGGCACAATAAGACATTAGAAACAATAATAATAACAATTATAAATACTTTTATAAAAGTTATGTGAATGTGGTCTCTCAAAATATCTTAAAATATCTTATAGGTACTCACCTATTTTCAGACCGGTTGAACATTGGTAACTGAAACCACAGATAAAGAGGGACTACTGTATCAGAATTTCATTACTTTTTAAAGCTGAATAATATTCTCCTACATGTGTATACTACATTTTGTTTATTTAACATGTTTTAAGCATCTTCATTAAAGGTACATAATAAACCTTTATTGATGGTGATATAATTATCTCTAGCTGGAGAGAGAGGTGTAGGCTATGAATTCATTTTGATGCAACAAACAGTTGTGAATTATTCACAGTGTGTAATACCTGTTTAGGAGCTGTTCCAGGAAAAACAAATAAAAGTTAAGGATATGGTGAGACCCTATATTCCTTTGGTAAGTAGTAAGCCCGAGGTTTCCTGTAGATAAGTAGAAGGGTTTTCCTCATAGCACTAACTTTATCATCACAATAAAATAAGTCTATGGTATCTCTGTTTTATGTTTGGAACTCTCATTTTTTAGGCCTCAGAAAGGTTTGCCCGACAAAAGTTTGATCAACAGTACTAATAGATCTCCCAAAGTAAGTCACAGATTTTAAAGGGTACTCCTTCAGTATTTTCTCTGTACTAGTGGGAATAAAGTATTTTGCCTTTATTTAACATTCCTCAGGATGACTATAATCTGAATAATAATATTGATTATTAACTATGGGCCCTTATTATATGCTAAGCTCTATGCTAATGACTTTGCATGCTATGTTGTTTTCAGAAATTCCAGACACAAGTGGGATTGATTTGTAGAGGTTTGGTGTAGGTGAGACTTTTCTGTCTCCTGCATAGAGCATGTTTAGCTACTAGGTAAATATTGTCATTTCAATTAGGAAATTAGAATATGGGAATTTCAGACCTAAAATGGTACTTAAGGTCATCTAGTCTGATAACTTTCAAACTTTTAAAGCTGTGAACCATGGTAACAAATAGATTTTACAACAAAAATATCATGGAATAATCCTTACCATAACTATGGGTCATTTACTCTGATATTTGATATTTTGTGTCCTGTTCTTTTTTTTAAGACAGGGTCTCACTCTGTCACCCAGGCTAGAGTACAGTGGCATCATCATAGCTCACTGCAACCTCAAATTCCTGGGCTCAAGCAATGCTCCTGCCTCAGCTTCCCAAGTAGCTGGGACTTCAAGCACGTGCCATCACACCTGTATAATTTTTCTATTTTTTGTAGAAACGGGGTCTTGCTCTTTTTCAGGCTGGTCTTGAACTCCTGGCCTCAAGCAATCCTCCTGTCTCAGCCTCCCAAAGTTCTAGGATTACAGGCATGAGCCACTGCGCCTTGCTCTATTCTGTTTTATTCTATTTCATTTTTAAACAATGTGGGTTGTGATTCACAAAATTTGGTTTCATGACCTACGAGTAAGTTGCAGTTGCAATTTGAAGAACATTACTATGGTCTATCTCATATATCTTACAGTTGAAGAAACCCAGATAGGAAGTGATTTGTTAACATAGGGGTATAGTGAAATTAGAACTTTAGGAAGAAAATTCCTCGTACTTACTTACAGTAAAGACAGATTTACTATTCTTTGCAGTCCTGCTGGATACGGGTTTTTTTTTTTTTCCATGAGAGTCTTCACTTTCAGTACCATGGTGGAAAGTGTAAGGAACTAAGAGACAGGTTCGAATGTGATTAATGAATAAATCACTGTACCTCTTTGACCTCTTTAGAACAAGAGGATTAGATTAAATTATTTTAAAATTATTTGAATAGTTAATAGATGAACATGATTCTAAATTCAAAAGGCATAAAAGAGTTTACAATGAAAAGGAGTCTCTCCTGTTCCCCACCAATCAGTTCCTTTTCATAGGGGCAACTTCATTTTTAAGTTTTGGTTTTTTGTATCCTACCAGGAATATGGACTAGGCGATTTACAGGCTTTTCTTGAGCATTAGTGTTCTAGGATCCTAAATTGCTAAATGTGAGAAGAGTTAGTATCTGAACATTTATATAGATGCCTATAATTGTAGACAAGCTATAAAAGTAGAGAATTTGCTTCTTTCTCTACCAATTCTTTCCCTGCTCCCAAACTGCTGATTGTCTACAGGGATCTAAGTCTTTGGAGTATTGTAGGCAGGGTGAGTCGTGTTCTCCTTAGTTAGCCCTAACATACCGTCATTTGGGATGGGCTTGTGCTAAATGTCACCCTAGTGTCACAGGAAAGCATGGAAGATTATTTGCTTACAAATGTTCCCTCTTTCAGAATACCTATACTGATATCTGATGATGTAGTCTGGTTTTTGTGGAAAATATTATAAAGCTTTTTGAGGGATAGGAAATGTCTTTTTATCATCTTCTGAGCCACCAAACTCTTTGGTTACCATGATAATTCAGTCCTTAGTCTGGTACAGGACCCTGGCACCTCAAGCCATTTTATATGGTTTTATATCTTCCTCTTAGCTTTCGGTGTTGAATTTGAATGAGACACAGCTTCCCTGTTCTAAAACTGTTCGAAACATGGTTGTAATCTGGATCCCAGAAGAATCAGAGAAGGATGTGAGGTAAATATCATGTCTAGAACTTGGGAGCCATTGACCTTTATATTCTACAAACCTCTACTGTCCTCTGTAGGCCTCCTTTTTGTCATCTTCCTTTTAGCCACCTCATTGCAAGTAGCAGGAGGCCAAGCAGAGAAGTAGGTCCTGGTCTCTTGCGTCTGCCTCTTACTATGCTGGAATTTTATTTTAATGCACTTTGAGATTCATGCTGTGAACTTCTCTACATTGAATTCTACATGACGGTAAATAGCATACAAGATAGGGCCCAACTTATTTATAAGGTTTGATTAAGAAATAAATGTTTTCTATTAGTTTTTCTTATTAGCAGTTAGTAAATAGTGAAACATTTTTCAGGTGAAGCACATGAATCTTTGATCTCAACCCAAATCTGAGTACGGTGGTACAAAATGGATAGCATATAGGACTTGTGTACAAAGCAGGGTGTGACAAATCATTTGGTGAAGGCCCAAAGGCTTGCTAATGTTGACAACCATGGGGAAAGTGTTTGGTTTTTCTTTCTGGATCATTGAGGCTTTCAGATTCTTGTTAAGTGACTGTTTACAGATGTCGAGACTTAAGAATTTCTTTTTATTTCATTTTGGTTTTCTTTGTAAAAAGTTATCCTGTGAATGCTTCTTTTTTAATGTATTTTGTGTATGTGTGTATGTATGTGTGTGTATATATATATATATATATATATATAGTATAAACAAACAAAAAACCCTAAGGGGTTATTTCCTGTCATGTAAAAGAAGCCCAGAAGAAGGCAAGCCAGGGCGAGTATGTCAGTTCCATGAGATAATCAGTAACCAGGGCTTCTTTTGGCTTTCTGAGCCATCATCCTTAGTCCATCCATGGTGTTTCATGGGTGCTTTTAAGGTCTAAGTTGGCTGCTAGAGCTCCAGGTGTCATATCCATGTCCCAGGCAAAGAGGAGGAAGAGGATAGAACAGAAAATACTTCCTGAGCCCTTTCTTTGTGCTAAGCAATGAGGATCTGTGGAGAAGCAAATAGATTTGGTCCCTGTCCTCCTGGAATGTTATGCAAGGGAGTCAGATGTCACAAACATAATCGCACCTGAGTATATAATGTCTAATTTGGATTCATGCTATGAAAGTAAATAACTGGATTTTCTGAGTGAATGATGAGGACCTAATTTATTTTTATTTATTAAAAAAATTTTTTTTGAGCCTGGGCACGGTGGCTCATGCCTGTAATCCTAGCACTCTGGGAGGCCAAGGCGGACAGATTGTTTGAGCTCAGGAGTTCTAGATTAGCCTGAGCAAGAGCGAGACCCCATCTCTACTAAAAATAGAAAGAAATTAATTGGACAACTAATATATATAGAAAAATTAGCTGGGCATGGTGGTGCATGCCTGTAGTCCCAGCTACTCGGGAGGCTGAGGCAGAAGGATTGCTTGAGCCCAGGAGTTTGAGGTTACTGTGAGCTAGGCTGATAGCATGGCACTCTAGCTGGGGCAACAGAGCAAGACTCTGTCTCAAAAAAACAGAGTCTCGCTCTGTTGCTCAGGCGGAAGTGCAGTGGCATGATCATAGGTCACAGCAACCTCAAACTCCTGGGCTCCAGCAATTCTCCCACCTTAGCCTCCCAAGTAGCTGGCACTATAGGTGTGTACCACCACGCTTGGCTAATTTTTAAATTTTTTGTAGAGACGAGTTGTACACTATGTTGCTCAGGCTGGTCTTGAACTCCTGACCTCAAGTGTTCCTCCTGCCTCAGCCTCCCAAAGTGCTGGGATTACAGGCCTGAGTCACCAAACCCTTCCTGAGAACCTAATTTATGCGTGAGGATGGGGCATCTTTTTATTGGTAAGACCTGAGCAGAAGGTACTGCTGATCTCCCAACCAGCTGCCTTGGAGTGCTGATTAGAGAGGAATCTTTGTGATCATAATTCACAAATATCATTGTTACTTCTATTTAAGATGTCTGGGAATAAGTTGTATTTATTCTATGTCAAGTCTAGCTGAGAAGCATTATTTTCCCAGCCAGCGTGGGAAGAAGAAAATACAGAAATTGGCAACGGTGAGTTGGATGTTTTGTCTAAACCTTTATGATATTACTATGTGGAGTTTACATTTGTTTTCCTTTCAGGTCTTCCCCACTCCCATTCTTTCCCCAAACAGACAAAATCCACAAACGAAAACCCTTCTTTAGGAATAATTACCAAACCATTTTCTATTCAGATACTTCTTTTCCCTATCTCCTCCCTGTAGGGAGATGAAGAGCACTCTGAGATAATAGAACTGTTGGGTATCTAGGGGGAATTTTTGGTCAGTTAAAAACTAATCCCCAGTGTAAATGGGATCGAATTTCAATGGACCAGGAGTTATAAGACCTGGGCTTCTAATTTGAATTCTACCATTTATGGGTAAATATGACCATGGATAAGTCACAGAGCTGTAAGATTGCCATGTCCATGAGAGTAGTGTGTTGGTCCATTTTGGTCATTGTTGAATTTCCATCCCTAGCCCTATGCCTACCACAGTTATACAATAAATATTTGTTCTGTTTGTTGAGTGAATAAATGAATGATCTTTCTGGAAAAACCCAACAAAACAACTAATCCCTATGTGATCTGAATATAACAATAGGATTGGGAACCTGAGAAGGAAAAATGTGGTTGCCCTCATAGTTCAGAGGAGGCAAGAATGACTGGAGTAGCCTGGAAACAAGTTTTCCATGCTAGGGTTGTGCTGGGAGGCTAGAAAGTTGATGGGAAGAAATGGGATCAAAGAGAGTGCTTTAGAGAGTTCTTCCTATTGTTTCTCTTCCAGAAAAAAGGTTCATCTCTGAATCTCTCTGGAAAGCAGTACCCAGAAGGAACATTGAGAGTTCTTGTGCCTCCCCCGACCCCAGTACCATTGTCTGAGCAATTAGGTCCAGACTTTATACCTTTCTGGACCCCACTGGACACGTTACCTCAGGACCTACTGGAGGAGTAAGTACCTACATGTAGGTCGGTGGGAGAGCCAGAGCACCTGCTTCTCATTGAGGCTGAGAAGGGTCTAAGCATGTGCTCTTTTTCAGTAGGGCTGGGAGATAACTGTCACCCTACTTGTTTGTTGAATTCTTACACTTACCAATAGTCAGTGATGACAGTAATAATCACCACCATTTATCAAACACTTACCATCTGCCAGGCCCTGTGCTAAGCACATTACATGTACTCTCATTTAAACCTCTACTAGGAGGTAGGCACTATTACTTTCTTCTTTTTATAGGTGAATTATGAATAAGTGGGAGGCAGAATGGTATATGTGGTTTGGAGTGAGACGACCTTTGCATTTTATATTGAAACTTAACTGGTTTTGTGAATTTTGGTAATTTATTTAACCTCTTTAGGCTTCATTTTCCTCATTTGCAAAAGGGGAATAATAATACCTGTCCTCAGGGTGTTGTAAGGATTCAGTGGTATAAAGCACATGAGCCTGACATAGAGTAAACACTTAATTTAATAAATACAGTTATGATTATCACAGTTGCATCCGAAAGATGTTACCAAATGAGCACCTGTTGGTACAGGGCTTTTCAGACCCAAAGTGGAAGGTTCTTCTAATTTGGAGCCCCTTTCCATGTCTTTCTCCTTAGCTGCACTGTCTGAGAAGAGCTATTGCTGACTGTCTGGCTGTCTCTGTCCCCTTCAGACTTTTGTCAAATGGAGAGAAACCAATACCCTATCCAGAGATGAAGATACAGTTGACTATGATGAAAAAGAATCTTTCCCTGGAAAAGAACCGACCTGACAGTGCAATTTCTTCTAAGATGTATCTATCTGTACACCGCCTCACCCTGCAGGTAAGAGCTGGGGAGCCTCAGAGGAAGAGGTCTACATGAAAATCCAAATTCATCTCTCTTCAAGGCCAGCAGAGTTGACTTTCTGTTTCTTCTTTCTCTTCTGCCCTTCTGCTCTGGACCCAAGCCCCATAGAAGGCTGGGCTTACAGGTAGGTGAAGGCCAATCTGTGGGGAAGAGTTTAAGGAGAGCAGTGTTCTCTGTTTCTTCAGCACTTTGTTCCCCACAACGTTTTCCTTCCTCCACAGTCCTGGAACAATGCTCCGAAACACTGGGTTCTCAAAATGTGCTTGCTGACTAGATGAATAAATGCATTTTGGGGGAAAGGGAAAGACCTACCGTAGAACTTTTCTTCTTCTTTTTCCTCCAGAAACCAGCATTGCGATATCCTGAACATTTGAAGAAATTGAATTGTAACCTGAAGACAGAAGGTAGATTTGCCAGTGCTGCTGGATCTCTAAGTGCTGTTCCTGTCCAGCCCACAGTTCTCATACATTAACTTGGTCCGATTCAGTTACATTTATGGCCTAGTCATATGGGGTCACATGTAGAACTCAGGAAACTCTGGTTTCAGGAACCACCCCCCACTCTCTCACTTGGTCCTGATCAGGGAGAGAGTCACCTGTGGAACAGGGCCCATAAGGCAGCCCTGTGGGAGGGTGGGGACTGTCAGTGAGAAGAAGGTAGAGCTGGTACTCTGGTCACCAGGTCCAAGTAAGAAGCAGCAGCAGCAGCAGCAGCAGCAGCAGCAGCAGCGACAGCAACAGAGGAAGGTGAAAACACCTACTAGCAAACAGGTAGAGTGGCACTGAGGGACCTGCTGGGACTGGCAAAAGTGGGTGCAGCCTGGAATGGGCAGGGGCGTATAAGAGGTGGGAGGGCGTTTCCCTGTTCTCTGGTTATAGATATAAAGTTCCTGTCTAGTTGTAGATGTTAAATTCCTTCTTTTAGACTCTTTCTGAAAAAAAATTTCTTCACTTTCAAAAGTCTTAATTCATTTTCTCCTCATGTGGGTTTTAGGAGGTTAAAAAGAAAGCCAAAAGTGATCCAGGGAGTGAGAGAACTTCTGATAAACAGTCAGTTGCCATCGCTTATGACCTTCTCTCTGGTAAGGAGAGCATGTGCCCGGTTGGAGGTGGAATTCAGGGGGTGGTAGAATCCCAGGACATAGTGAAGGCCAGGAAAAGTCCCTGCCTTTTGAAACCTGCTTTTGTCAAACATTCAGAATTCTTCTTGGAATGCTTCAGTCTGGCTGGTCTACCATGCATCATTCTTCCATCAAATATTTACTAAGCAACCCAGCTGGGCCAGATGTCTGCTTGTGTGGGGATTTGAGAGATAATCACGAGCATGAGTCACTGTCATTTTCCCTTCAAGTCCTCCTTTAGAAAACACAGAGTAGTTGGAGGATCAAGAACAGGGGCAAGCCCAGATTACTACAGAGAAGACCCCTGAGGGCCCATTGTCCAGTGAGGCAGGGAAGAGCTGGGGCCCCTCATTAGATCCCAGAAGAGTTCAAAGTAAGCAGAGCTCCAAGGCTCCTGGCTTCCCTGGACAAGCTAGAGTGTCTCTGGAGCCTCATGTTGAAATCAACACATTGTCTAGCCTCATTCAAGAGGCAGGTAACTAACTCTTGTCAGGCAATTGTTTTCCTCTAGGGCTCATGCTGGAGATGAGAATGGACATCTCTCCTTTTTGGAGTCCTTATCATGTTCCGAGCTGAGGGATATACTTACCCCTGTCCCTCTGACATTTCTCAGCTTGAGTACAAAATGGGAGAGAGGGGAAAAGAATCCCCCATAACCTTGGAAGATCACTGTGCCCTGCTCAGACTGGACATTGCTGACTTTAATGTGGAAGCAGCTGTTTAATCATCAGAATTAACTCTCCAGCCCTGGGGCACTAGGAGGGCTCAGGCGAGATGTTTCCTGAAAAGGATGTTCCCCTTTTATTTTCCTTCCCATCCCACTTAGCTCTCTGATACCAGCTATGACCTCTAACCTGAAGATCTAAGAAAGTTCTTGCCCTTTACATGGGAGGTAGATAGAATCAGGGCTGTGGCCCAGGGCAGGGGATGACATGTCCAAGGTTAGCTTCCTGTCGAGGCTGATCACTACCACTCCCCTAAATTCCATTCTGGTGCCTTTTGTTCCTCTTTCTGATGCCTCCAATAGGAAGAGTTTTGCTTGCATGACTGGGTGCCCCTGTGATTCATGTTCTTAGAGTGGTGGCCCATCCTCACTGAGATGAGACAGGCTTATGGAAGAGATGATTTTTGCATCGAATCTTGAATGTATGTGGGAGTTTTCCCGACATGGAAAAGAATTCCTGGAAGTGGGAATAGCCTGTGCAAAGGCATCTTGAAGGAGCATGACTGCTCAGGAAACACTGAGCAGTTCAGTGTGGCTGTGCGGTTGGGTATTTAAGGGAGAGTGGTAGATCAAGCTAAAGAGGTAGGTAGGGGGTTATGCAGACTGCAAAGACGTTTGACCTCTGTCCTCCAGGTCAGTGATGCTCCACTTTGACTGCACACTGAAACCAACTGAGAAGTATTTAAAACTTTAATACCAGGATGCTCCCCAGATGTATTAACTCACAGTTTCTGATGTTGAGGACCTTAGTGTTTTTAAAAGTTCCCCAGTGCTCCCAGGGTGCAGCTAAAGTGAGAACCAGTACTGGGAGGGAGCCAATAGAAATGCTGTCCTTTAGCATAATATCTCTAGTGGCAGCTTGGAACATGTTTGTTTAGAGAAAGGGAGATTGAGAAAGGAAAGAATGCATATATTTAGGAACTAGTTGGGGAAGCAGCTGATGCAAAAGAAATGTAAAACTAGAGCTTTTAAAAATTTGCTTGTTTTTCAGAAGCCAATGTGGGTACATTAGGGATGGTGCAAAAAGATGAGTCACATTCTCGTTAGAGGAGTATTCATAAACTGACAAGGTAGAGTTAGGGTTTCTTTTGCTGCTATAATGTGCAGGTACCCACACCTTAGGTTTCTTGGAGGAGTCCTGGGTCTTTAAACACATAGTTTACCTCAATCTCTAATTCTGTAATAGATATGGTCACAGTTCTAGGAGGACAGAATCTCAAATAGAACTAAGAAGGTCAAACTCTCTTTTACCTGCTACCAAGGTCTTGTCTTGTCCTGGATGGGGAGTCACTTGTAGACTAGGGATTAACTAGATTCCAAAAATGGGATATGAAGTGCCAATAGGAGGAGGATTAAACTGGCTTTGTGGTTACTAGGTCACAGAACTCTGCCAGATCAGAAAAGTGACATGAAGCAGCAGCAGCAGATGGAGCTAGAACATGCCACCTTGGAACAGGTGAGAGTGTACCAGGACCTTTGCTAGGACCTAGTTTCAGCTATCTATTGCTATGTAACAAACCACCACAAAACTTAAGCCATCATAATTTGTTATTTCTAATGATTCTATGGGTCAACTGGACATTTATTCTTGTCTTGCTTGAGGTCACTTAATGCAACTAGGCTGGGGCTGTTGGCCAAGTTGCCTGAGTCCTCTTGATGTGGCTTGTTTGGGCTTCTTGATGGTATAGTAGTCTCATAAAAGCACTTTCTTAAAGGATGGGCCTAGAATTAAAATAGGATCACTTATGCCACATTTTAGTGGCCCCAAAAAAGTCACAGGTCCAGCCCAGATCCAAGAGGAGAGGAAATAGACTCCACCTCTTTATGTGAGGAATAGCATGTGCATACAGGATTGGGAGGAAATGTTAGCAGCCATCTTTGGAGTTGGTTTGCCCTATCTGAGTAGACCACTGGGAATGGCGAGAAGTAGATTCTGGCTTCATCTGGGCAGCTTGGAGGGCAAAGAACATGTGATACTAGCTTCTCTTCAGTCCCAGGAGGTGGGGCTTTGGCCTGTCTTAGATATTAATTTCTATGAGAAAAGCATCTTTTAGAAAAGTCCTTTTAGTTTCCTAATGTCTTGATTCAAGTTTCCTTACACTTACTCCAATGAATTTCAGGATTACACAGAGAGAACAAAGATGGAACACTTTGAGAAGTACATGAATGTCTACCTCAGTATGGAAAGTAAGTTATTAGGATGGAGGAACCTTAATAAGTGATGAGGATGGGGAGAGCTGAACCTGTGTTGACCAGGATAGTTAGTTTACCTCCTTGAAGGCATAGTCTTCCTTCAGGGAGGTCCTAACAAACACCCCAGTCTTTTCTTTTCTGTCCTCTATTTGTCACAGATGCAATTAATGGTTGGATCTTCTTTTAGGTCCTGAATTGTCTGAAACAGAACTCACTATAAAGGATATTAGTGCTCCTGTGGAGCCTGTGCAGGAAGCCCAGGCTTCCATGCCTGGAAGAAGCTGGAGCCCTGAGCTCAAACTCCTGAGGATTCTTCAGGGCTCTGATGATGAAGATGAGGATGAGGACAAGGATGAGGATGAGGAGAACCAATGCTTTGGAGCACAGTATGAAGTCTCTGGAGGCACAGACTGAAAGCATCACTTGGGGCAGCCTTATTCCAGAGCAGGATGCTTGGCATCCTGAGGACAACGACCTTTGACATAAGGGCAGAAAGGAAAGGGGGCTTCTGCTCTCTGGAGCCTTTACTAGGGCCTGAGCTTAGGGATTCTGTTTTCTTTATTTACCTCTACTTGCCTCTAATTGAGGGAGAAAAAGCCCCTACCCCTTTGAAACTTAGATTATTTCGCTTCCATTAGGGTCAGAATAATTTTAGTGATTAAACACAACTGCTTCTCAATCAAAAGACTCATTTTCTGGAAGGAGGGAAGAGATATTTCTTGGTAACCATTTTCTGTGTCATCTTTATCTCATCTCTGAAGCTGTGAAAGGTTTCCAGCTGTAGGAAGCTGGATCTGGCCTATGGGAACCCCCATGGTACTCCTTAGATTTTTCTCTTTCCCTAGAAATGATTTCTTTTGGAGATAGAATCCACAACATTATTGAATAATATTCATTGGGTCCCCAGGTATGTGGTACTGGACTTATATTAATCTGGGAAACTATAAAGCTCCAGTTTCTGGAGAACTGAGTCTGTGGGAAATTTTTAGTGATGCTCATAGAGACTCAGTTTCAAAGTCTCAGGGGACCTTTAACTCGGTTTTTAGGATTTTTTTATGTTTCAGTTTTTTAAAAAAATTTAATATAGTAAAATTTCAAAATTGCATAAAAGGAAAGAGAATAATACAATGAAACTTTCACATGCTCAGTACCTTAGATCTGGGGAAGAAAAGCCCTTATGTTGCCCCCATGCTTTAGAAAGTCCTGCTCTGGCCTCCTGGCCAAGCTATTCCTCAAGGAGGGAGAAGTCTGCAGAGCCAAGGAGTTGTATGCCTAGTTGGAGTCTATTTCTTTCCTTCTAGACTTTGTTCCTGGTAACTGGAACCAGGGAATTCCCTGTCCAGTGACCTCATGCCTGCTTCCATGCCTATGCAGGCCTCTTTCCTGGGTTCACCCTCCCAAGGCTGAACTGTCCGACCAGTGTGAGCACTGCTGAGTTTGAGGTACCTAAGAGGAGGCTACTTAGAGAGGAATGTGCCCAGAGCTTGGACATGTGTACTGGAATAGCTCCATGTATGGCCTCTCCCAGTAAGCTTGGGAGCTGGGGATGAGAAGAGAAGGGTGGGCCATGGCCTGGGGCTGGTTCTTCTCATGCTGTGCATCAGGTGTGGAACCTCCAGGAATCTGTGAGTTTTGAATGAACCTGGTCTTCTGGGTCATGAAAGTATACTGATCAATGTGGGAGGATAGAACATGTTTCATTTAACAATCTGTTAACAATCTGTTATCTTGATTTATAGTTTTTAAATGTTCAGATATGGTTAGTAGACCTGCTTTTGTATTCTTATCCTGAGTCCTACAAAAGTTAGGGTTGAGAATGCACATACCCGTCATTTGGGACAGATTTTAAGGAGGGAGACTTTAACCCCACAGCTTACAGATCATTAGTTTGCAGCTTCATCTTAAAGGTGAGCATAGTGAGGCTCAGAGAGATGATGCAGTCATCAGCTGGGAATTGGTGGCACTGAGCTCAAATCTGGGTCTCCTAGCGCTAAGTCAGAGCTTTTTTCATTACTTTACTCTGCTTCTCTCTTTTTTCTGCAGAAACCATGTAAAGTTATTCATCAGAATATTTAGCCAAAGATTAACTTCCTTTCCTTTCTGGTGTGCTACCCTTATTCCTCTATAATTAATTAGTGTGGGTCCCAGGGATGCCGGCTCCTTTTTCTTTTAAATCAGGAAAACTGGAAACATACAAAAGTTAATGAGGTCCCATGTGTTCATTATCTAACAATTATCAATTTATGGTCAATCTTGTTTCATTTGTACCCCCACCCCAAACAAGATTATTTAAAGCAAAGTTCATTTTATCCAAAAATATTGAAGTATGCATCTCTAAAAGAAAAGTATTAAATAACTACAAAATAATTTTATACCAAACTTTTTTTTTATTTTAGTGTATTATGGGGGTACAAGTGTTAAGGTTACATATATTGCCCATGCCCCCCTCCCCCCTCGAGTAAGAGCTTCAAGTGTGCCCATCCCCCAAACATTGCACATCTTACTCGTTGTGGTTGTATATACCCATCCCCTCCTCCCCCCTCCCACCCTCCCGACACCCGATAAATGTTACTCCTATATGTCCACTTAGGTGTTGATCCGTTAATACCAATTTGCTGGTGAGTACATGTGGTGCTTGTTTTTCCATTCTTGAGATACTTCACTTAGTAGAATGGGTTCTAGCTATATCCAGGAATATACAAGAGGTGCTATATCACCATTGTTTCTTAAAGCTGAGTAGTATTCCATGGTATACATATACCACATTTTATTAATCCACTCATGAATTGATGGGGACTTGGGTTGTTTCCACAGCTTTGCAATTGTGAATTGTGCTGCTATAAACATTCAAGTGCAGGTGTCTTTTTCATAAAGTGACTTTTGATCTTTTGGGTAGATGCCCAGTAATGGAATTGCTGGATCAAATGGTAGATCTACTTGTATTGCTTTGAGGTATCTCCATATTGCTTTCCACAGAGGTTGAACTAGTTTGCAGTCCCACCAGCAGTGTAGGAGTGTTCCTCTCTCTCTGCATCCACACCAGCATTTGTTGTT
>VSMD01025467.1:0-33760 GCA_008750895.1 Mirza zaza | reverse complement strand
CAGGTGCAAGGCAGGTGTGGGTGCAGGAGCAGGTTCAAGGCAGGTGTGGGTGCAGGCGCAGGTGCAAGGCAGGTGTGGGTGCAGGAGCAGGTTCAAGGCAGGTGTGGGTGCAGGCGCAGGTGCAAGGCAGGTGTGGGCGCTGATGCAGGTGCAAGGCAGGTGTGGGTGCAGGTGCAGGTGCAAGGCAGGTGTGGGTGCAGGCGCAGGTGCAAGGCAGGTGTGGGCGCTGGCTCTGAGCTCTTGTGTTTCTCTTCCAGGCTGGTCCAGGGACACTCATCATGGCCGCAGGAGTCCAGGACTTTAACCGGACAGAGTTTGATCGACTGAATGAGATCAAAGGTCACCTGGAAATTGCCTTATTGGAAAAACACTTCTTACGTGAGTACCAGGGCATGCTTGGAGGGGCCAGGCTGAGGCAGGGGTGGCGGAGACAGGACGTTTTCTTGGTGATGCATAGTCAGGAGCTGGGGCTGAGAAGACCCATGATGGTGCTGTGGCCGGGTGTGTGGGCGGGACAGCTGTGGCCCAGGGTGGCTCCTTGGGCTTGGGTGTCACACACGGCCTTCACCTCCTGAGTCCGGGCCTCCCGCTCGCCACTGCACGGAGCCCGTGTTTGCTTGGTGGGGGGGTCTTTCCTCTGTGGGGTAGAGTGTCTCAGGCAAGGAATGAAACATTCTGGGAAAGTTCTGATTATTGTAGTGAATTGGGTCCGTTGCATTCCCGATGGTCGGCTCAGAATTTCCAGAGTTTTTTGGGACTCTGAAATCTTATGGTTCTGTTTGATTTGCGTGTCAAGGCGGGAGGGAGAATGGTGGGGTCTCACGTCCATTGGCCTTGGCTAAGCATTCCTGGCTCACTGGGGCTTTGGCCTTTGGGGTAGTGAGAGCAGCAGAGATTGTTCTGGAAGGGCCTATGATTTCCTGGCAGATTCGACCCCATTTGATGTCTTGCATTTTTCTGTTTCTTATTTGTTTTTTTAAGAGACAGGGTCTTGATCTGTCACCTGGGCTAGAGTACGGTGGTGCAACCGTAGCTCTCTGCAGCCTTGAATTCATGGGCTCAAGTGATCCTCCCTCCTTGGCCTCCAAAGTGCTGGGACTACAGGTGTGCATCACCATGCCCAGCCTGATGTATGGCTTTGATGTTCTCTCCTCGCCTCTGTGTCCTCCCTCTTGTGCAGATGGGGAGACTGAGGCACGGAGGGTTAACCGAAGTCACCCTACCATTAGGTGAAGTCCTCTGACTAGTTAGGGGAGAGTAGTTAGTGAGAAAGTACTAGTTAGTGAGAAAGTACCAGGCAGATGATCCCCAAAGTCCATGCAGGCGAGCCTGCGGCGTGACACGGTGTGTTCACAGCTGTCACTCTGGTGGAAGTGATGCTATCAGGAAAAACATACAGGAAGAAACTCCCTCATCCCTGTGTGTCCAGAGCCGGTCACTTCTGAACCACGCAGAGTAGTGCCCAGGTGCAGGGGGCGGGACCCCAGCTGTGACAGGCAGGGGCTTAGGACCTGGGCAGACAGGTGTCGCGCCCAGCTCGGGTATCCCTGGATGTTCTGGGCCAGACGGCCGGTGCGTCTGCCGGAAGAGTCGTCGTCCTGGTTCTCTGTCTGTGGTCACCGCTGCCTGCACTGGTCGTGCCTCGTGGGCTGGGCTGGGCTGGCGTCTGCGAGTCTCAGAAAGTCCGACCCTCTCTTCTTCTGACCGGGCCTGCTTAGGAAAGCCCTCAGCAGGTTCGGTGCAGAGTGTGCATTTTAGTTAGTGTAGACGCAGGCTTTCTATGCTGATCAAGTGTCATGGAAAAATTGTTTTTTTGCTTTTTAACAAAGTCCTTGCTTCTTCTTTTGGGTGGGCCGTTCGGGGGCTGCGCGGCCAGGAGGGAACAGCGAGGTGCTGTCTTCCCAGGGCTCCCGCCTGCCTACAGGCTGAGGGGGCTGGGGGCCTGGCTCCAATGTATCTGTGTGCTCACCTGGCGCTTGAGGGTCAAAGGTCAGCCCACACAGCCCTCTGGGTTCACCTGGCAACAGGTTGGAGATCAGTGATGAACTGTGTGTGGCCACGGTTAACTGTGTGTGTGTATTTACAGGGGTAGTTAACTGTGTGTGTGTTAATGTGTGTGTGGCCATATTTAACCATGTATGAATACGTGTGTGAATACGTGTATGCAGCCTTAGTTAGCTATGTGCGCCTAGGTATGGCGGTTGTTACCTCTGTGTGTGCCTAGTTAACTGTGGCACTAGTTCACTGTGTATACAGCAGTGGTTAACCATGCTCGAGTGCACACACGTGGGTGTCCGTGCTCCAGCAGCTGCCGTGGCCCCCGGGGACTGGACATCAGTGGTTCTCGGGGCAGCTCTGGTGACGCACCTTGGCCACACCGCGGACTGACTTGATTTTCCCACAAGTGTTGGGTTGTCATACTCTCAGCTTGGGCAGAGAGGGTCAGGCTGCCCGGAGCTGCTGGCAGGTGGCCGGCCCCTGATGGCAGTCCTGGCGATCTGCTGCCTGTGACCTTGGCCAGCGCCGACCTCCTGCAGGGGAGTCCCCACCCTGGGTCTTTGTAAACGGAGAGGGCAGGCCGTGCCCCGGGCAGCACAGTCAGGGGCTTCCCCGGGCAGGTTGTCCTGATCCGGGACCTGCCGTGTGGAGGTTGTTCCCGGGGCACCTGGAGAGCACACCTGGACAGACCCTAATGAAGTCGTCAGGCAAAAGATGCCAGTTTGTCATCTTGCGGAACCTCGTGCAGTTGCCTTTTTGTGAGTCAGAGTGGCTGAATATTGGCGGTTTCCTGGGGCTCGATGTTGCGTGTTCGCAGAGCAGGGGAGCTGGATGAAGGGGAAGGGTCTGAAAGCGTCTAACAGGGAGCCCCAGGCTGGGGAGACAGGGAGGCTTCCAGGAGAAGGGGTTCCCGGGCGGGATGTCAGGGGAGTGGCTCGCAGGTCATCGGGATGTGTGTCCACTGTTGTCCACTCACGTGGACTTGAGATAGGAGGGGATGAAGCTGCACAATGAAGGCAGCTGGACCCCACTCTGGGGCTGAGCGGGTCCCTGAGGGAAGGGGCCACCCCGGCCATGGAGCACTGTTGCCAGCGTCCTTGGACCAGCACTTGTGATTCTGTCCCCAGTGTTTGTCCAAGGAGTGGCCTGTTTTATTCCCTGGTAGCTCGCGAGTTCGACTTTGACAGCCCGAGGGGTGGCAGTTATGGGCATTATTTTTTAGTTAAGGAAAACGTCAAACGTTAATGTGAACAGACGTGGAGCATGTAGTGCCGTGAGCCTCCCGGGTGGCAGCCCACCGTCCGCTCCCACAAGAACCGACTCTGGGCCAGCTGCTGTCCTCTGCCCACCCCTGGTATTTTGGGGCAAACCCTAGCCAGCATCCTACCATTCCACCTTCAGATATTTCAGTAGGTAGCTCGGTTTGTTTTAAAGACAAAAGGCCAGTCCAGCATCACAGCTTAAAAAAAAAAACAAACCCCAAAAAACCAGTTTTTCATTAATACTGTCAGATGACCAACTTGAGCGCAAATTCCCCTAATCGTTTAAATCCACAGCCAGGTGAGGCCACGCCTCGTGGGTGCCGGGCCATCTCCCAGCTTCACCCCGGGCTCTCTCAGGGCCGCTGTCTCTGTCTCCAGCTGCCCAGGTCATCTGTCCAGTGGACTGTCTGCTCTGGACCCTGCCAACTCTCCCTGTGGACTTGCCACGTGGCCTGCCACAGTGTGTCCCCTGTGCTGCCCACACCTCCGTAGGGATGGGGCGTGGTGGCCTTCGAGGGGGACCCTCTGTGGGGGGTGGCGTGTGCTTCCTTGGGGTGGTCTCTCCCTTCAGTGTCTCGACCTTGCTGGTCATTGCCCTGCCATCCTTTCTCCGAGTGTTAAACGATGTGTTTCTGTAAACGCACTTCCCTTTGTCACCTGTTTGGTCACCGCAGGTGTAGTTCACTTAGGAAAGGCGGGGTGTGAGCTGGAGTTTTCCCCACTCACTCTCCGGTTTTCAAAATAATGGGTGGAATTCTCTGCTTAGACGATCCTCCAAAGGTGATTCAAGAGGGTGTTGGGCTTTTGTCATGGGGTTTTTTTTTTGGTATCATATTGAAATGGTGGATTTAAACACATTCGATGTGGTTTAACCATTGTAGGTTTGTGGGGTGTTTTTGATTTTTTTTTTTCCTTGTTGTTTTTGAACAACTCAATCACTCTATTGCCCAGCCCGGAGTGCCGTGGCATCGTCATTTGAAGCTCACGGCAGCTTCAAATTCCTGGGCTCAAGCGATCCTCCTGTCTCCGCCTCTCACAGAGCTGAGATTGCAGGCACGAGAGGTTCCCTGCTTTTCCGTGTGGCCAGACATCCCAGGCTCATCTCCAGCATCCGCTGCTCCAGTGCTGGAATCAACCACTTCTCAAAAAAAGCCCCGGTTGCATTTGGTAGAAGTGATATTTGCAGACTAAATAAGGATCCTAACACTTGTTGCTGCAGATCGGTCATAGTGACCCCTCCGGCGGCCAGGGCTGAGGGGCCTCCTCTTGAGTTCGTACGGGTGCTTCGCCTGGAATTCTCATCCGGGACTCCCGGGTTTCTGTCCAACTCATCCGACTTTGACCGCGTCTTCCTCTGGTGCCGGAATCCTGGCTCTCGGCGAGGGTCACCAGCGTTGCTCATTTGCTCGATCCCACGACAATACACACAAGTCCCAGAATAAAACGCCGGTACTACTGCCAGCCACAGGCATGCTGCAGCCAGTTTGTAACTGTTTCTGGTTTTGTCCTTACGGCATGTCCCACTGGGGAGCTACAGATTACCGTGTTTGACCGCCACTTGCAAGAATTTTTTTCCCCTCTTTGTGGCTATGTCATCAAATCAGTACAGTGTTGGGTTCATTTGTTTCTTTTTGCTTTAGATTTTTAGAGATTGCTTTTTTAAAAGAAAATTATCTTGACATAATTTCAGACTTATAGGAAAGGTACAGAAATACTGCAAAGAATTCCTATATATTTTTTATACGTTTATTCCCCAAACGTGAACATTTTACACTGTCTGTCTGTCTGAGCTACATGCCCAGCCGCCCACCTGCCTGCCCTTCCCTCCATCCACGTGTTGTTTTTCCTGAGCTGCTTGGGGGTCAGTTGCAGACATGATGTTTCTCAGCTCGAAATACCTCTGCTGTGTAGTTCCTAAAAGCGAGGGTATTCTCTTATCTCACTGTAGCACCGTTATCAGAAGCAGGAAATTAACACTGACGCAATACTATTATCTGGTGTCAGACCTTAGTCCGGCCTCTCTGTTGTTGCAGTGATGTCCTTAGTAGCGAAAGAACGTTCCAGGTTGTGAGCTGCGTTCAGCCGTCACGCTCTCCAGTCTCCTCTCACCCGGAACGGACGCTCCGCCTGTCTTTGTCTTTCCTGATACTGATGTTCTCAAAGAGCGCAGGTCAGTCAGGCTGTAGAATGCCCTGAATTTGGGTTTGTTCTCATGAAGAGACACTGGTCATGCGATTTTATGCAGAGTGTCACAGGCGTGGGTCCCCAATGCATCACATCAGGAGGTACACCATGTCATTTTGTCCCATCGTGCATGGTGTAGAGAGTTCTTAAAGTCAAATTAAATGTATTCTTATAGCCGTCTTAAGTTGTTTGCACGGTTCCAAAGTCAAGGCATATCCAGAGAAGTCGCGTTTCTCTCCCTGACCCCGTCTCCTCCCTTCCCCTATAGGTAACCAGTTTTTCTCCATTAATAATTGCACCCTCTGTCCTTCCGTGGGCATACTTTGTAGGGGCAGACGTGTGTGCTTGCTCCTGCCTTCCTTCTTAGGTAAGTGTCGCACAGTCACACGGTCTGCCCACTCACATCCTGTCCTGGAGGTCCCTCCAGAGTGGCACAGAGGGGCACTCCCTGCTCCCGTTTACATCTGTGTCCGCCGCGTGGCCGGGGCCTGGTTTCACCTGCCTGTTCCCTGTTGATGGACGACGGTGTGTAGGCCCTTAACAATCGTTACCGGTAGTTCTTACCAGCCTGTCCGAACCTCGAGGGTGTGGGCTGGACTTACCGTGATACCCCTAGCCTGTTGTCACGGATACAGCAGTGACTCAGTGAAGGGAGGGGAGAGAGCTCCCTGAACGGGTGTGGGGAGAGCTGGGCCCCCCCGGAGGCAGGTCCCAGACGTCTGGTTCTGGACTCAGCCCCTGATGAACGGGTAGCTGCGAGCACTTACAGGGCCTGAGCTCCCCAGCTGTGAAACAGCTCAGTGGTCAGTGTTAAAATTACCTGGTGGTTTCTCCCAGAAAGAGACTCTTATTCCTCACAGAGGAGAAGAAATAGCCCAAGTGCACAGCAGCTTTCTCCAGTTATTAAATATTGAAGGGTACAACTGTTCCTGTGAAAAAATGACACAGGCTGAAGAATGAGAAATTGAAGTGGCGGTTTGGCCCATGGCTGAAAGCAGGAGCCTAAATTTGTTAAAGAAGTGCATAAATAAATTAAAAGCATCATCCATTTTTATTTAGCCCAAAATGCATTTCAATCGCTATCGCTTTTTGAGCACAAATGCACTATGTTCCACAGATTCTGTACATGAATATGCGCTTATTGATTGCCTGCTGGACGCAGGCTAGCAGCTACTGGGCGCTCAGTGTACATCTGAATGTATGCGTGTATTTGTGGATGGCTGGATGGGTCAGTGAGTGGGCAAGCGAATGGATGGACCTGGTGGCGGGGTGGGTGGATGCATGGATAGACTGACAGGCTGTTCCACCACTGGGCTCGCCCTTTTGCACACCCTTCAAGACCCCACCGGCTCGGATGCTGGATGCTGAGTGCTTCATTGGAAAGGAGGGGGTGGGGCGGGGGTGGAGAACACGCTTTGGAACACACGGTCTCCAAGCTCAGTGCTGGGCCAGAGCCCCAGGGTGCAGCCCCCGGGCAGTGAGATGGGGGGCACCAGTTCACGCTGGGAGGCAGTCATCGTCCCTGAAAAATCAGCCGCTCTGGGTGAAAACGCTGGCCGGGATCCTGTTTCTTACTACTTTATGTGGGAAAAGTTTTAAGGCGGTATTTGTCTCCTAAAGCTGGAATCCGTCTCCTGAAATGGACCCAACGTGACAGTGGGCCAACATGTAAGCGGCCGCCGTCACGTTAGAGTGGGAAATGCTGAGGGCACGGCCACTTCCTGGTGACAGGCGGTCCGTGGGGTTGACGGTTAGCTCATCATCCAGTAGACGTTACCTCCGCATAGAGCAGTGAGTGACAGCAGTGAGTAAATGGCAGGGAGGAAACGCACACAGACGTTTATAAGGAAAGCAAGGCATTTCCTGAAACAAGCTGTTTTCCCCGAGCGGGGAGGGTCCCGGCGGCAGGAGGTTGCAGCCATGGCGTCACCGTGGCGTCACCATGGCATCGCCGTGGCGTCTGAGCTGGCTGCTGGCGGCGCAGGTGTGCGCTGGGCCCGCTGTTGCCTCTTCCAGTGGGTTGATTCAGCGAGGGCGTGGCTTTGTCTTCTGGAAGGGCCCGTGGTGGTGACTGGAGGGGTGAGTTGGGGGCAGGTAGCGGCAGAGCCCGGCCGGTGGGGCCTCGGGTGTTCCAGGTGTGCAGGCTTCTCGGCCGGCGGGAGCAGCTTTTTCAGTGGGTCCTGCGTGCGCGCTCCTGGCCTGGTGGGTGGGAAGGAATTTTATTTAAGGATTATCACTTGATTTTTATTTTTGGGTGAGGCTGGGCCTGTCGAATCCTGTGCCGGGAGGACTCGGGCTCGAGAGTTCTACTTTCGCAGATTTAAAAATAGCCTTGGAGCCGCGTTCCTTCCTCCCCGTCGCTTCCCTGTGGGCTGGGAGCCGTTGAGGCTGGGCGGTGGGATGAGCCGTGGCCCCTTGGTGGCCGAATCAGGGTGGCCGCTCGCTCCGCAGAGGGTGTCCTGGGGGTACCCGGAGTCCCTGCCTGCCCCCTCCTCCCTGGCGCCGGGGGAGGCGTGGAGCCTGGGTGGTGGCCAGCCCAGCCGTGCCGGGCCCCCGCAGCCTGCACGGGGGCGAGCGCCGTGTGTGGCGCTTTGTGAGCCGGGCTGTCTTCTGCTCCCAGGAGCTCCGCGTCCCTCGATCTTTCTGCCTCAGCCCTCTGCAAGCAGTGGCCGGCGGTCTCTGTAAAGAAACGGGGTGCTGCTTCTCGTCCTCATAAAGGTCCCCGAAAGCTCCCCCCTAGAGCTTGCCCTGGCTGGCGTGGGCCCAGGCTGCAAGACGCCCGTGGGTGTGAAGGCCTGCTGGGCTCACAGAGCACCCCTGGATCTCTCCCCCGGAGCCCCTCCCCCTCCCCCAACACGTATTTTGCTGCTGGACTGCTCTCAGGGTGGGGGTGGGGAAGGGGAGGCCCTGTCCCCTTGGGGAGCTGTCCTGGTTTCCTCCGGTGCCACGCGCCCAGCTGTCTCACTTTCCTTCCTGGTGATCAGATGGCTGATTTGCTCTTGTGGGCCTGGTGTGAAGCGAAAGCCCAGTGTGAGAAGTCATGGGTCATGGGATAGATGTCTCTTTCTGGGTGCACCCTTGGAACTCAGGTTTGAGGGGGCTGACTTCTTCCCTGGGCAGGCATTTTGGCTCCCCACCCCCCACCGTGGCCTCCCACAGGCTTCCTTGCCTGGCTATCTATAACCAGGTCAGCTGAGCACTTCCTCCCGGCCAGCGTCTGACCCTAGCCTGGTCTGGGATCCACCCATGGCCTTGGATGTGGCAGTTCCTCCAGCCCTGCAGAGCTGTGACTTGGTGACCTAACCCGCTGGGCTGCGGCTCTTACCCCCGGGAGCCCACTCATGGCTTAGCCACTGGCAGGTGTGACATAACACTCATCGTGACCTCTCTGGCCCCGTGGTGGGCATGTGTGGTCGCCGCCTGGACCCTGAGCTTACGCACACGGCTCTGCCCAAGACAGGTGGCATTGGGTCTCAGAGGAGCAGGTGCCCCTGTCTGCCCAGCAGCAGGTGCATGTGCCATTGGGATGCACTGTGACAGGTGACATGCTCACAGCATACATGGGTGACTCTGGAACGTCACCCCCTCCATCGGTGCATTTCACTACAAGGGTTTAGAGAAGGTCCACGCGAGCTCTGTGGTCATGGCCGCCTTGCGGGGGGCAGGGGAGGACTGGGGAGTCCTGCGTCAGGGGCGTGGGGGGCCCGGCTGGAGGTGGGAGGAGAGAGGCGGGAGCAAGGTGCTGGCTGGGGACCCTGCGCTCCTGGGGGGCCCTGCCACCTCTAAGGAGGGCTCTTCCACGCTGTGTGTCCCAGGGCCTGTGGGCCAGGAGAGTCCACACGAGGCCACCGTTCCTCCTGTCAGCAGTAGTGTCTCGGGGGGACGGTGGCGGGCAGAAGCACGCCTCCCAGAAGTGTCTTCCTCCTCCCCAGAGCCAGGGCATGTGGCCTCACGTGGCAGGGGGGACTTTGCAGGGGACTTTGTGAATAGGTCGCAGCCCTGAGGTGGGAGGCGGCCCCGGATTACCCAGCGGGCTCAGAGCAGCCACACGGGTCCTCACGAGGAGGCAGCCTTCCGGAAGGTCAGAGGGGAGAGCGGTGCCATCGCTGCCTGGGGCAGGAGCCGAGGGACACTGGCAGGCGCCCCACAGCTGGAAACAGCAAGGGGAGGAGCTATCCCCGCCCACGCCTCGACGTTAGCCCAGGGAGACCCACTGTGGACTTCTGACCTGGAAGAGGATAAATTCGTGTTGCTGTAAGCCACTAAGTCTGTGGCACTTTTAATAGCAGCCACAGGGAACTGAGGCAGGGCTGCCAAGGGGCTCCCGTGCCGCCCTGCGTGTGGCGTCCAGCCCACCCCACCCTGCGGGAGGCCGCTCCACCCTGGCCGGCGCAGCAGGGCGTGCCCGTGGACCACGGCTGCTGCCCTTGCTGTCCCAGCAGCTCTGGGTGCGCCGGGCGGAGGGAGCCTGTGCGGCCGCCCCAGGTTCCACGGGGAAAGGGCGGGGGCGGGGATGGGCTCTGAGGTGGGGGCGGGGCAGCAGAGACCCCTCGGGCAGGAGGCTGGGTGGGCCGAGTCCGTCTGCTGAGTGACCAGCTCAGCACTTTCCCCTGGCAGCAAGACAGCCCTCCCGCTCCTTTTCTTACCCAGGAGGAAGCAAGCTGCGCGACTGGGGGTTGGTTTCGCCTTTGTCCCGGGGAAGGACACGGCTGTGCTCCGCGTGCTGCGGTTGACCCAAATGTGTCACTGCTGGGCAGGAGGCCGGCTGTGAAGTCCAGTCCTTGGGTGTATAATGACCATTCCAGCCTCGGGGGCAGAGAGCAGCTTGGCCTCTCGGGGGCCGTTTGCTCAGAGAGAGAAGGGACTCACGGGAAACGAATGGTCAGAAATGTAGCTGTCTTTGTACCACCGGGAAGAGGTGGCACACCTTCTCGTGGCTGGGCCGGAAACTGGGGCAGGCTTCTCTGCCAGGGGCAGCAGAGGAGCTCGAGCTGCGGGCAGGCCGGGTGCTCCAGCCGATGAGCAGGGGGCACTGCGGGCTCTGTCTCGGCTCTGCAGGGGTCCGTCCCTGGGGAGGCCCTGGCCGGGAGGAGGGGCCGGGAGCATGCCTTTCCCCCTGGCAAGCGGGCACACCCTTGGGAGGGTCTGTGTGTCCACACACGTCCACACCCGTCCCCGGGGCTGGGACTGGCCGCTTCGGCCCAGGCTTTGGCTGGTGCTCTGCCAAGTGGAGGAGCCCGGCTGTGCGCCGACCTTCCCCGGTTTGGTGACACCAGGAAGGGACGTGCAGGGGAGGCGCCTCGAAGGAAAGTGTGGTTTCCTGTTGCTGGTGCTGGGAGGGGCCAGCATGCCTCCGAGACACGTGAGAACAGAGAGCTCTGGGCGGCCTGACCTGCGGGGCGGGGCCCGGGAGCGCTGGCACACGCGTGTGAGTGTCGAGGGCTGAGTCGGGGGGATGGGAAAGTGTCGGGACCTCCAGCCTGGGCCCTTCTCCCCTGCCCAGGAGCCCCACCCAGGAGCCAGGCCGTGACAGTGTGAGTGTCTCACGCCCACTTTCCCTGCGAAAGAGTCACCGTCATAGCAGGAAGACAGCGGACGAGATGAGAGGCCTCCATGGTGCTCTGTGGGACCCCCCCCCCCCCCCGAGCTGGCTCCGAACGTGGGCCCGAGCTGGGTAGACACTCATCTCTGGGAGACGCGCTTGGCAGTCAGGTCTCTGCGGGCTCACGGCATGCCAGGTTCACCCACCTGCCCGGCCGGCAAGCCGAGGAGCAGCCCTGCTGTATGCCAGGCCCTGAGAGAGGGCCAGGGCTGAGGACTGGGTCCTGGGGACGTGGCCTGGGGACACTGGGAGGGTGGAGTGCGTTGGTCTCAGGTGGCCTGGGAAGCTCCATGCCTCGGGGAGGCCCAGGCTCTCCTGGCGGCCAGTGGGTGTGTGGCCCCTCTGGAGTGGGGGGCTCTCAGGCTCCTCCGTGCTGGGCACGTGTATCTGATTGCTGGGGCCAGGCCAGGCCGGGGTTGGGGCCAGGCCAGGCTGGGGTCGGCTCAGGGCCCCTCTCACTGGGTTCACACACTTGATGCCACCTGAGGGGCCCGCTCAGACGGCCTCTCTGAGTGGAGTGGTGTCCCCAGCACTAACTTTGTTGGGGATGAAGGGACTCACGAGTTGGCCCCCCCATAGCTACGCCAGGAGGAGCCGGGGGCCTGCGTCACGCTGGGGTTGGTGAAGGCGGGGTGGAGGTCCCTGCAGGGTTGAGGGTTGTGGACTTACTGCATGTTTGGGCTGTGACCCCTGAATGCCCTCTGGGCCCTGGCAGGTGCCATGCGTGCAGGGGACACCCGGGCAGGCCTCTGACCTGCCCTTGAATCATCCAGGGCTGGGTCCCCGGGACCCGGGTCCACGTCTGGGCTGTGTGTTCAGCGTCTGGAGAGGCACGGACGTCCCTCAGGTGGTCAGGCCTTGGACGTGCGTGCACACTTGGCACCTGCGGGATTCCCGCCGTGACCCCTCCCCCGCCTTGGCGTCCTCGCTTGGCCAGGACGTGGCCAGACCCGGTGTGTGCTGCCCTCGGCTCAGCCCGTCTGCCGTGTGCCATGTGAGAACTCGCTGGGCTGTCCCCACCTGCCCCCTGTCCCTCCCCCCACACCTCTCTGGATTCTGGTAGAGCCACGCTGGGACCTGGGGCCGGAACAGTGACACGGTGGGGGGGGTCCTGTCTCCGGAACCCCCGGGGAGGGGTGGGCAGGAGTCAGAAGCCTGCAGATAGCCGTAGACGCGGGCCGGGGGCCTGCCTACCAGGAGGTCCTGTGTGCCGCACCCTCCTGGGGGACCCGCGTCGTCTCTGGGAGTCCCTACCCGGCTCCCCGAGAGGACCCTGCTGCCCCGACAGGACAGAGCACGCTCTGTGAGAGGGAATGGCAGAGGGCCTCCTCGGATCCAGGGCTGGCTGTCAGGGAGGTCACCCAGGGGACACGGCGTCTGGGTCAGGACTGAGAGGTTGAGGGACGGGCCTCCCTGCAGGGCAGAGGGAGCAGGCCCGGCACGTGCAAAGGCCCTGAGGCAAGACCAGACCGTGGGCATTTGAGGACCTAAAAGGGGAGGTCCCTGTGGCTCGAACCCACAAAGCAAAGGTGAGGGGTTTGGTGGGGGCAGCCGAAGCTGGGGAATGGGGGGGCGGGGCCGCCGTGGGGACCAGCTGAGAACTTGGCTCTTATCGCGAGACTAGTTAGAGGGAGCTTTAAGCAGGAGAGTGACAAGTTCCACCTTGTGCTTTTGGAAAAGCCTGGGACCCCGACTCAGAGGCAGGTTGGGGGGCATGAGGGGAGCTGGTGAGGAATGAGGGGTTGAGAGATGAGCAGAGGGCATGGATTTGGGGGTGCTTGGAAGGCAGAGTCCCAGCGGTGGAGGATGAGGGTCCCCCAACTGCACCTGGCACAGGTCCCCTGCACCATAAAGGAGCCAGCTGGCCACCATGCGAGAGCTGGGGTACAGCTCCCTCGGTAGGACTCTGGGGGCCTGGCCAAAGGCTCTGCCACCCCTGTCACCTGCCACCAGCTGCCCCGCACTGGCGCCCTGGCCCGGGCTGGACCCGGCTCCCGTTTCTGGTCTGGAAGCTGCTCGGGGCCCTGGCGAGGCCACCAGCCCCCTCCTGAGCTGTTCCCCGCTCAGCTCCTTTCTGAGCACTTGGTGAGTCTCGGCCGCGGTGAGCCCTGTGGGCGGTGCCGAGGTCAGAGTCAGGGCCTCACTCCTCAGGGAAACTGAGGCACGCCAGGGCCAGATGGTCTCCCCAGGACTCACGGGGGACTCATGGAGAGAACCTCGATTATCGAGAGCCGGTCAGTCACACCCCAACGGGAGCAGCCTATGTCCTCCAGCCCCCCGGGGGAGGGTCTTCTCCAAGCCGGCCCAGCTGCATGGGGTCGGGGGTCACGGGAGTCCCAGCCTATCCCAGCAGGCCGGGGAAGTGAGGGAGGGCTCCAAGCACCCCAAATGTTGATTGAGCAAATGGATCCTGGCTCTCAGCAAATGTAAATATTTTCTCACCAATTGATGACGAATCCAGCAAGTCACCAGTGCTCCTGGGGGTGGGGGGCACCTCGAGCTTGTGGCCTGGCGCACCCCGAGGCAAGACAGCTACTGACCTTTGGCCTTTGGGTTTACTGACCCCGATCCAGCCACGGCAGTGCCCTGCCTGGAGGAGGTCCTGCCATTTGTGCACAGCTGCTTCTGGGAGCCAGCCTGGGACGGGGACCTGAGGCTGCTGCACTGATTTTGGCCTGAATTTTGGGATCCTTGGCATGACCAAGTCTGATGAAGTGGCCACGACAGGAAAGGGAGCCACTGCGGTCACTTTGAACACTTACCCATCTACCGAGAAAGAAGCGTCCAGGCTGGAGGCCACCTGCAGCCCCACACCACTGGTTAGACCCCCAGGGGTTCATGGTCACACTGGGGACTGCTCATCTGCCCCACCAACGGATTTAGTGAATTAGTTGGTCAAGAGCCTTTGTCTCAGGAATGTCTTAACGAGACTCCGGCACATGTGGCTTTTCTTGTGGGAGTTTGCATTTAGTAAGGTCTTGGCTGTCAACCCTGTCACAGGGTGGTCTGTGCAGTTGGAATCCAGGCTGACCCATCACTAGACCCGTGGCCCCCACAAGCCATATCCAGGGTGACCTCTGGGTAGAGACTGCATTTAGCTGACCCTCAGCTGGGTCCTGCAGCCACTGCTACCCAGGAAACCAGGCTTGTTCCACCTTGATTTGTCTGTGACCTCAGCCCTGGGGCCAACCCAGTCTGCCCCATGCTCGACCTCGTCAGGGGGACGGGTGGGCTGGACTGGGACAGCAGCCCGCCGCCACATCCCTGCTTGCAGAGGAAGATGGTCCTGAGAGGTGACTGCCAATCAGCCCAGGAAGCCTGAGGTCCAGCTAAGATGTTCTTGCCGTCTCCATGGCGATGGAGCCAACAAGCTGTAGAGATGCTCTTCCACTTAGGGCGGGGCTGAGCGAGTCAAAACTGCACGTGGTACTCTGACAAACTCATCATAAAGTCAAAAAATTCATTGCGTTGAAGCATCGTAAGCCCAGATGCGCCTCGATTTTGGACCGGGTTTTGCCCCGATAAACCCGTTGTAAAGTCAAGAAGTCCTAAGTTGGGGACCGTGTGTGTACGGATAGACACTCGAGGGATTTATTACAGAATTGGCTCACGTGGCCTGAGGCCGAGGAGTCCCGCGCTTGCGGTCTGCGCGCTGGAGGCCAGGGAAGCGCCGGGGGTGAGATCCAGCCCGCTGAGGCCCTGAGAGCCGGGTGGGGCGGTGGGGTCTCTGCCGTGAGTCCCCCGAGTCCGAAGGCCTCAGGGCCAGGAGCTCCGACATCCGAGGGCAGGAGCGGACGCGCGTCCGAGCTCGAGGAGAGAGGGACGCCCCCCGCCTCCCGCCTCCCGCCTGCTCCGTTCCCGCCCGCAGCGGACGGGACGTTGCTGCTCACCTTGGTGAGGGCGCATCTCTGCTCCGTCTGCAGACCCAAACGCTAATCCCTTTTGGAAACACTCCCAGGAGTAGCGTTCCACCAGCGATCCGGGCATTCCGTGGCCCAGTTAAATGGACACGTGAAATTAACCATCACGGCAGCCAAAACACGGCAGTTCCCGGGAAGATGCCGCCGCCGCCTCCTCGCTGGGAGGGATCTGCCCTGCAGTGCGGGGACCACGCCAGTGCGTGCCGGGTACAGAGACCCACACGCGTGTGCTCCCCGCCCTTGCCTTTGCAAGTCCAGGCTGCTCGTGAGGTTTTCACGTTTCGGGTTAAGGTCGTTTTCAGTCTGGGGTGTGGCTGTCTGTGTCGGCCTCCCCCACAGTGCTGGCTCCCGAGGCCCTGCAGGGCCCACCTGTGCCCCGTAGCAGGTGCCCCTGCTTGAGCCCCCAGCCAGGCTCACCTCTGGAGCCCACAGGAAGGGTGGTGGCCAGGCCACCCTGGTCTAATTTGCCCTGGGAAGGAGCAAGGGAGGGGCCGAGCAGGGGGTCTAGCGGGCACTCAGCGGGCACCCAGCGGGCAGCGGCCCTCCGTGGGGCTGCAGGTGTGGAATCCCGTCCAGAGGCGAGGCCGAAGACGCACCGGGAAAGCCCGCCAGCCTGCCACCTGCCTTTGGGGCTGTCCCCAGGGTCTCGGCAGCTTAGAGTGTGACTCTAAGGCTTTTACTTCTGGGACTTTATAAGCCGGATTTATGAGCCAGCTATTGAGAATGGCTTACACATGCGTGCCCTCTGCCCGCCGTGCACAGCCGGGAGCGTGAGGAGCTGGCCGCATGCACTGCCGCTCCGAGACCCCATCTCGGGCTGCTGGCTGCTGTGTAGTGGGGTTCCTGGGGCTGGGGTCGCAGGGTTCCTCCCTGTCCTGCCGTCTCCTCTGACCTGTGTGGCTGGAATGTACTCGTCCCTCTGTCCTTCCATCCCTCCATCCCAGCAACCATGTGCTGCGCTGTTCGGGGCACCCCGTGTGGCCGTGGCTGCCGGGACCCCCAGCGTCCTCTCGGCTTCTGGTGCTCACAGGCGCCCCGCCCTGGACGAGCAGGAGCACGTGGGCTGGAGGACGATCCTGGCAGGCTCCGTGGAGTGGCGCCGTGAGGCTCCAGTGGCCGAGTGAGGAGGGCCAGGAGGGGGGGCACCGTGGCCTCTGCGAAGGACCGAGGACCTGCAGGCGTCGTCGGCAGGCGCTGGCTCTCACTTTCATCCGTCTGTCTCTTCTTGTTCTCTGCGCGTGCGCCGGGCCTCGGGAGGGCAGCGGGGACAGCCGGGCGTCAGGCTTTGTCATCAGGTGATCCTGCCCTGTTGGTTCGGGAGGTGGAGGCTGGGCAGAGGGGGGCGGAGAGGGGCTGAGTCTGCCTCTCTCTGAGTGTTGGAAGCGCCCCCCTTTCTGGCTTCTGGGGGCCGCCCGCACGCCTGGCTCCTGGCCCCTCCGTCCTCAGACTTCAGTCTCCCTGAGCTCCGACCCTGCTGCCTCCCCTGCCCAGGGGCTCTTTGCTGGGTACTCGTGACCTCGTGTGTCATGCGGGTCTTGACCCAGACCTCACCTTCTCGGTGAGGCTTCCGGCAGCAGCCGCGGCGGCTCCAGCGGTCTGTGCGCACTAGCAGCCGGCTCACGGAGGGGTCGCGTTGCTGTGGGGGGATGGCCATGGGCTGTCAGTGCCCCTTCCTCGGGTGTCCTCGGGTGTCCTCAGGTGTCCTCAGATGTGGCAGTGGCGGCGTGGTGCCCTGTCCTGCACCAGCCTGGAGCCAGCGCAGTGAGGGAGTCCTCGCCCTCGCTTCTCCCACGTCTTGCCCTGACCACGTGGGGGGAGCCCCGGTGCACAGCCCCTTCCCACGGGTGGCCCAGGCAGGGGGCAGAGGTGGCGGCCGCCTGGCAGGTGCCGGAGGGACCAGCGCCCCGCCCCCACTGTCCGGGTGCCCCCGCACGTGAGAAAGTCCAGGTGCTCAGGTCTCTTCCCGGAGCAGAGACTTCCCTGCTGTCCCGAGGCGGGCACCCTGCCTCTGCATCTCGGAGTCAGGGGGCGCAGCATGGACGAGAGTGGGGGTCAGCCTATTTTCTCTCCCCCGCAGAGGAGGAGCTCCGGAAGCTGCGAGAAGAGACCAACTCGGAGATGCTGAGGCAGGAGCTGGACCGGGAGCGGCAGCGGAGGATGGAGCTGGAGCAGAAGGTGCAGGAGGTGCTGAAGGCCAGGTACCTCGAGCCCCGCGCCCCTGCCCGGACGCCCAGGCAGCCCCGGCCCTGCGAGTGGGCAGCGTCGGCCCCCCTGGCCTCTGTGAGACCCAGAGCACCTCGGGAGCGTCACCCTTGGTCCTGGAGGGGTCTGAGGGCAAGTACGATACAGGCCTGACCCCCCAACGGCCCGGACCCAGGGCCGGCATGTGCCTGTCTGAGCCGTGGTCTTTGGACAGGGCTGTCCTCTTGTGCCTCGGGCTGGTCTGGAAAACGGGCAGCCTGGGGGCCGTGCTCCTCGTGGTCACCCGGCCGAGGTGGGGGCGGGACTGAGGAGAGGATTGGTGGGGGCCTGCGGAGCCCCAGAACCGCCGAACCTGCAGTCTTGGCTAGCAGGTGCCCCTGTCCCATGTGTCCTGATTCCGGTGTCTGGCCCCAGAGGCTGGCCGGGCCCCTCAGGACCTTCTGGGAACACTGACTCCCCTGGCCTGGCCTTTGTGCTCTCCCAGGCTCGCTGCCCCTCCCCGCCGCGGCTGCAGACCCTCTGGGGAGCCCAGCTGTCCACCCTGAATGCTCCCTGCCATGCGGCCTCACCAGGCCCTGGGCACCCCTGCCTCCCTGAGCCTCCTTCGTCCTGGCAGATTCACCCTCCTGGCTGGCAGTGCTGCCTCAGCTTCTAGAGGTGTTTGCAGGTGACGTCTTTGTTCTCAGACGGGTTCTGCTGTGTGTGGGCTTGGACTGCCCCCAAGGACCCCTCCTGCGCAGGACCTCCTGCCTGGCCCCACGCCCTGCCGCACAGTCATTCCAGAGCGACACTGCAGGTTACAGAGCAGGTGCTGTCCCTGTCCTGAAAAAGCCCACGGGGCCCCGTGTCCCTCAGCAAGGTGTCCAAATTGGATGAGGCCTGGGCGCTCGGGCTGGCCACCTCTGCACCCCCAGCTGCACCCAGAAACCCCCCACATACCTCACATACACGCACACACCACACATGCATATCACACACACCACACATACCCCACATACCTCGAGTACACATACCACACGTCACACACGCACACACCACACACACAGCACACAGACACCCACACCCTCATATCACACACGCACACAGCACAGATGCACACTCACATAACACACCCATGCACACACCACACCACACCACACCACACACACACACACCCCCTCACATCACACACGCACACAGCACAGATGCACACTCACATAACACACCCATGCACACACCACACACACACATACACACACACACACCCCCTCATATCATACGCACACAGCACAGATGCACACTCACATAACACACCCACACATACACATACACACACACACACACACACACCCCACACACACCCGGTCACGCACTGCGAAGCTGCAGGATTAAGACTCATGATGGTTATACAAACGTCTGTTTTGGCTTTTGAGAAAACTCTCAGAGAATCACCGTGGGGTCCTGCTGCCCGTTGGCGGGCAAGGGCCTTCTCCACCGAGGGTCCGAAAACCGCCGACAGCTCTGCCCTGCCGCCCCTTGTCCCCCGCCGGGAGCCCCAGAGTTAGGAAGGTGGGGGTGGGACGGCGTGTGGCCCCGTTCTGTGCTGCACCTGCACACGGGCCTCTCGGGAAGGAAGTGGACCCTGGCGACCGTCTGGCCTGGGAGGGTGTGCAGCAGAGTGGGCAATGCCTGCCCTGGCGTCCACACCTCCACCCGGCTTCGGCCTCCACCCCGTGGCCCAGGCAGCTTGGGGCAGGAGGCTTTTGGCCTCCCAAGAGGCCCAGACACAGCACGCCCCTTGCCCGTTCGCGCGTCATCCAGCAGCAGCATCGTCCTTTGGAGCCGTTAGATTCTCCGTTAGCTGAAGAATCAGTCGCCGTTAGGAGTGTCAATACAACAGTCCTTTTCCCGTTGCACGAGGTGCGGGGTGTTCGTGTGGCTTTGAGCACCCCCTGGGGGCTCCCACTTCTCAGAGGCCGTGGCGGCACCCCTCGCTCAGGCTAGAATGTGCTGGTACGCTGCCTGCCCTCTGTCCCCCTGCTACGTTTCGAGAACGTATTGTGTTAACACTGTCATCAGGCAGTGTGTTCTTTCGAGCAGGTGTGGCAGGCAGTCACCGTGTTCCGGGTTTGGCATTACATGAAGGAGGTGACGTTCCTGCCGCCTGGGGCACCTGCTCCTGGGTCTCCAGTACTCCTCCAATGAAGGCAGCTGCTTGCTGCACAGTAGTATCTAAACACTGGTTTATTTCTAGCAGCTGTCGACTGTGCATTATTAGATATAAAACACACAGAGCCAACCACAGACCTGGGAAGGCCCCGCCCACTCGGGGCCTCCCCCACCCACTGCCCATCCATGGCCTGGGCGAGGTCGTGTGCATTTGACCTCCAGGCATCGTGGTGCACACCTGGGCCAGGGCTTTGGCAGGAGCCTTTTTTGTTTATTTAAAGACAAGGTCTCAGCCGGGCGCGGTGGCTCACGCCTATAATCCTAGCACTCTGGGAGGCCAAGGCGGGTGGATTGCTCGAGGACAGGAGTTTGAAACCAGCCTGAGCAAGAGCGAGACCCCGTCTCTACTATAAATAGAAAGAAATTAATAGGCCAACTAACATATATATAGAAAAAATTAGGCGGGCATGGTGGTGCATGCCTGTAGTCCCAGCTACTCGGGAGGCTGAGGCAGGAGGATTGCTTGAGCCCAGGAGTTTGAGGTTGCTGTGAGCTAGGCTGACGCCACGGCACTCACTCTAGCCTGGGGAACAAAGTGAGACTCTGTCTCAAAAAATAAAAATAAAAAAAAATAATAAATAAAGACAAGGTCTCTCTCTGTCACCCAGCCTGGAGTGCAGTAGCTCGTAGCTCACTGCAGCCTTAAACTCTGGGCTCAAGCGATCCTCCTGCCGCAGTCTCCTGAATAGCTGGGATTATAGGTGTGTGTCACCACGCCCTGCTAATTTTTCTATTTTTTGTGGAGATAGGCTCTTGCTGTGTTGCCCAGGCTGGTCTTGAACTTCTGGCTTCAAGAGCTCCTCCTGCCTCAGCCTCCCAGAGTGCTGGGGTTATAGGCACTAGCCATGGTGCCCAGCCAGAAGCCAGTTTTTTGTGCTTCCTGGCTGAGTTGCCTCTTCTGGAGCCCCCAGGCTGGTTCAGGGAGAGTCCTGGTCCAGCTGCCCAGGAACAGGGGAACCCACCTGGCTCCTGGGGTCTCTCTTGTGCCCCGGTCCCTTCTGTTTCCCGTGAATCCCCGTTTTGATGCCAGCTCTGGGCATGGACGGTCATTTGGGCAGCCCCACCCCGGCCACAGGGAGGGTGGGCATGGGGTCCTGGCCCCTCCCCCATGGCCATGGCTCCCTTCTTGGGGACCCCACCTCCACCTCGACGGCTCCCGCCCATCGCTCAGGGGGCCACAGCCCTCGCCCAGAGCCAACTCTGCTGGTCTCCTGCCCAGTTGTCCTCCATATTCTGCATGCTCCCGCACAACTCGGCAGTGACAGGTGCCAGGGACAGGTCACGAGCCTGAGGACTGGGTTGGTTCACGACACTGTTGGTTTGAAATCACGTGACGCGAACAGAGCAGAAACCGCCTCTCCCCATCACTGCAGGCGAGGGGCGCCTGTGCTGAGGGTCGCTGGCCCCGGAGGAGGACCTGTGCTCCCCTCCCAGCCCTGCCCAGGTCTGCCTGGGGCCCCGTGGGCCCAGGAGCGCAGAGGTGTCTCTGTGGTGAGGGACAGGTGGGCTGGGCGCTGCAGCTTGGGCGGAGGGAGCAGCTGGCCAGGGAACCGGGACAGAGGCGGCACCCAGGGGCCGGGGCCAGGCTGCCGCTGAGCTCGGGCTCCCTCAGAGCACACAGCGGACGGTCAGGTCTATAGGGTCTGACAGGTGGGCAGAAACTCCAGGAAGGGCAGAGCCCGAGGGGCGTCTGAGGCCTGGTGATGGCTGTGATCAGGGTGCAGTCGGGTCTTGGGGACGGGGAGCCCAGGCAGGCGGCTGACCTGGGCCGAGCTGGGTGCGGGCAGCTGACAGTGCGTCACCCAGCCTGTGGCCTCGAGTGGTGCCTGATAGATTTGTGTGTGTTGGTCTTTCCATCAGCAGCCTGATGGGCAGTAGAATTTTAAGAGTTACAATTAACAGCAAAGAAAAGAGCTGCATGAGACGTCATTTGGTTCCTAAAAGACAACGCACGCGCCTGTTGGGAACACGGCTCTGTGCTTGCCCAGCTACCATCACGAGCGCCATTCGAGCAGTTCGGGGTTCCCGGGGAGCACCCCGCTCACCCCGCCCTCCCTGTGCAGTACGAGCCGGGTGAGCCCCAGAGCTGTGCACGGCCGACCATGCCCCGTGTTTTGAACTAACTGACATCTTGCCTCTCCTCCCCGCTCTCTTAGAACCGAGGAGCAGACGGCTCAGCCGCCGCCGAAGGGGCAGACCCAGGCCACCAATGGAGCAGGTAGGCCCCGGCGGGCAGGACCAGCGGAGCTGGTTCTGTTCCTGGGTACCCGCTGGCACCCGGGAATCTCCTCCCGTCAGAACTGGGTTACTGTCTCTCGCTGGGAGCTCACGAGTCATCGTAGCAGACTCGAGTCGTCAGCCCAAACCTGACTGTACTTTCTCATGGAAATACGACGTGTTGTTTCGGCATTGCCCACGGAACGGCAGCGTGGGGGCCACGCAGGTCCCTCTGCCACTGACTCGGCAGCCTGCTGTCCGGGCTGACCATCCCGCCGACCGGATGGAACGGACGGTGGAGGGCCCCTGGTCAGGAGACAGAGCCCTTTTCTCTCTTCTCCTCGTCTTCCCACGCCTTGGCCCCTTTTTCCCTCACTCCACACTGGGAGTGGAGTAAGAATTCACCTAGAATTCTCGTTCAGAGGATCGATGAGGGAGGGGACTGGATTTTCCATTCAGCTCTCGTGGGTTTGGCCCACGCACCCCCAGGCAGCGCCGGTTCCTGCAGGGGACCACGCTCGAGGACCTCCCTGCCTGCGCCAGTCGGGCCCAGAGAGTTAAGCCAGGGAAGGCTCACCGGGTTCAGCCCTGCCCGGTGTAAAGATGAGAACACCGAGGCCCCAGTAGGGAAGACTTCTCTGCCAGGGGCACCTGCTGGGTAGAAGCCCAGCGTGGACCAGAGCTTGGCCCCATCTGGGTCCTCACCAAGCTTGCCTGCCAGAGGGGAAGGCCGCGTACGCCCCTTCCCCAGGGACCGGGTGCTGGGCCCGCCAGCCAAGGTGGAGCTGCACCCCCTGTCATGGCCTCCTCGGGCCCTCAAAGCTCTCGGCCTGTGCACCTGGGCCTCCGAGCTGGGAGCAGCGCAGGAGACCCCTGAGGCCCCGCTGCCCAGGGATGAGAGAGGGTCAGAGTGCGGGTGGGGAAGACCCTGGCTCCCCAGTGCCTTCGGCCTTGCCCCCCTGCCGAGGCCTGTCCTTGCCCTGCAGGCTCTGCGTGAGTGGGACCGTGGTGGGGGAGGCGCTGGCTTCCAGGGTGGCCCCGGGCACCCTCCAGAAGGGGGAGGAGGTGAGGGTGGGGACAGACCTGGTGCGCACCTTGCACAGGTGAAATGGAGGCCTTGCGGGGGTCAGCAGTCAGTCCCAGTGATGGGGTCAGTTATAAAAAGGTGTCAGGGATAAAGCCACGTGAGGGTTCTTCGTTTCCTCCAGGGAATTAGCCCTGAGGCTGAGAGGTCCCAGTGCTGGCTAAGAGCAGGGGGCAGGGGTGCGCTGCAGGACGCGGGGAAGCTCTCCAGGCGGCTGGCAGCGGTCCCCGCACCTGCGGTTCAGCACGCTGCAGCCCCCGTCTGGCTTTACATTTTAAACGGCCGAAAATATCAAAAGGCTATTGGGTGACACGTGAACGTTATGTAAATCTGATATTTCAGCATCCATGAATAAAGTGCCATAGAAACAGGGCCAGGCCCATTCGTGTACCGCTGTCTCCGCCACGGGGACAGGTTCACTGTCACCGCCTGGACTCTCACCTTAAAACCCCCGCCAGGCCCCAGTTGGGGTGCGAGAACCTGCCGGCCCCGTCCTCCCCTGAGAGCTCCGTGCTCTGCCCTGCTGGGGGTCTCGGGGCACCCACACCTCAGCGCCCCGTGGCCTGTGGCCCTCAGGCTCCTGCCCTGAGCCCGAAGTGCAGGGCTGTTGGTGGCACCTGCCCGCCTTTCCCACGCGCCTCAATCGCGGAGGGACAGCGCCCCCTGCAGGCGGCCCCACAGCCGGCTTTCTGAAGGGACCAGACAGGTCCGTGCCACGGTGCCCACGTCGGGCAGGAGTCCTCCTGGGTTCCCGTGGTGTGCGCTGCTTTCCCCAGGCTCAGCTGTGGTGACCAGTGTCCACCACCAGCACTAAGCCACGACAGCTCACCCAGGCCAGCCACCGCCTTCGCCCGGCCCCGTCCCTCCCAGGGCAGCCCCCGTTGGCTGGTCCTCAGACTCTGCAGGGCCGGGGGGTGACGAGCCCCCCCAGACGAGCCAGAGGTGGAGAGGGAGGTTGACACAGACCCCTGAGGTGGCCTGGACAGCCGGGCGTGCCCAGAACACGGGGGCCGGGGTGAGAGACGCGACCCCACGCGGCGGTGGGTTTTGCAGCCGGGCGGCAGTGTTTGCTGCTCGCACCTCCTGTCTTTGGAGAACTGAGCCCTCAGAGCCCCCTCCGGTGTGGACCCCTGGGTTTCCCGGCTCCATGGGGGAGACCCCTGCCCCTCACCGTGCTCCTGACCCCCCCCCCCCCGCAGACCGCCGGAGCCAGGGGCTGTCCTCCCGTGCCCAGAAGTGGTTCTACGACAAGTTCGGGGTGTACGTGGAGGACTTCCGCTTCCAGCCCGAGGAGAGCACCGTGGAGGCCGAGGAGCCCCTCAGTGCCCGCAGGTAGGGGCCCCACACCAGCCCTGGGGTGGCCGTCCCCGAGCCGGGGCGTTAGTAGGCAGGCCATGTCTGTCACCATGAGTCGACGCTGTCTCCCCGTGCCCTTCCTCTGGCTGGTGGGGCCGAGAGGCCACCGTGAGGCAGCCCAGAGCACTGTCACGTCCACCCTGGTCTCCCTCGTGGTCCGTGACAAATGTCCTGTAGGGACGCAGGGCTCAGGGGCAAGCACCTGCCAACCCGGGGCCTTCTCTACATTGGCTGGTTCATGAGCCCGATCTGCAGACGTGGGCCCTGCTCGCCAGGCACGGGGGTCCCGGGAGCCCGACAGCACGGCCCTGGGGACTCGTGTGGGCGGGAGACAAGAGGAAGGGAGCGGTCCTGTTGGCGAGTCACTGCATCTCTTAGGGAGCTGGCGGCCAGGGCCACGCTGGTGCGCGGTGCTGCTCGAGTCCCGTGCGTGCCCGGGCACTTAGGCATCTTCCCAGGAGCCGGCGGGGCGTGGGCGGCAGGGACGCAGGGCCCGGGGTGCACTAACGCCGGCTCCTCTTCCTCCCAGGTTGACCGAGAACATGAGACGCCTGAGTGAGTACCTGTGGAGCCGCCAGGGGCAGGGCCGGGGCCGGGAGCTGACGGATCTTCTCCCAGACGCGTGTTGTCAAGGAAGACCCCTGCCCGGGGGGGCCTGGTGGGGAGGCTCGTGCTGGAAGCCTGGGCGAGGCCCACCCACTTTCGGGGGCCAAGAGGGGGAGGCCCACTGGGGCAGGAACAGAGTTTCCCCCGCGCCTGGACCCCCAGCGTTTGGGATGAACAATGATGCTTTTCTCAGACACTCCCAGCCCCAGGGGGTGCAAGCGGGGCTCCTCCCTGTGTTCGCCTGTGTCCCCCCTCCTGTCCCTGCTGGCGGGGGACAGGTGGCATTTCCCCACAGGGACAACAGACTGCCTTAGGGGAGCAGGCCTGGGGTCACCAAGAGCCTATATTGACCCTGGTTTTGTGTTGCTGGGGAGGCCAGCATGGCCCCACTCACGGATGCAAGGCAGCAGGCACTGGGGCTGACCGCTGCCGTCTGCTCTGTCCCCAGAGCGTGGTGCCAAGCCTGTCACTAACTTCGTGAAGAACCTCTCTGCCTTATCTGACTGGTACTCCGTCTACACGTCGGCCATCGCCTTCACCGTGAGTGGCTCCTTGCAGGGTGGGCGGGTGACGTCCCCCCAACCCCGGGCCGCACTTCCTTGGCCCCCAGGGACATGTGCAACCTCAGCTTCCTCGTCTGTAAAGTGGGTGCGCTGATGCTGACCGCCAGCCACGGGGTGGCTCTGAGGATCAGAGACGTTGGGGTGGGCCCAGGGCGGGCGGCAGGGCTCCCTGGACAGGGCGTGGCGGCCGCTGTGTGGGCACAGGTGTGGCCCTCACTGCAGCATCCTCAGGACAGGGTCTCGAGATGTGGTTGTCACCCACTGCTGGGGCCGGGGAGGCTCCAGACAAGGGCGGGGTGGGGTGGGGCACTCAGACCGGCCTCCGGGAGCCCCAACTGCTGGGAGGGACAGGACCGGACCGTAGGGCTGGCGTTGCCGGGGGCTTTGGGGAAGATAGCCCAGCTGCCCCGCCCGGAATCGTCCTGCAGCGGCTGCCCCTCAGCCGTGCACAGGAAGACCCTCCGCCTGTTTCCCGGGACTGGAGCCCGAGGGGTTCCCAGGGGTGGAGGGCTGTGCCTCCTGTGTGGGGTGCGGGTTGCCACCTACCTGCTGCGGCCTCAAGGCCAAGGTGGGCGGCCACGGCCCCAGGAAACCCTCCAAAGCTCCCAAAGGCAGCACAGTCCTGTTGAGTGGAGCCCGCCTCTCTGTCCCGAGGTCCCCAGCTGGCTTCAGCCTGGAGGGGACCTGAGGACCACCCTGGCCCCGGCCCCGGGTCAGGCCATCTGGGCACATGTCTGAAGCCCACACCTGGTGCCTGCCCCGGGGACTCCCGCCCACCTGGGAGATGAAGGTTGCCGGGGGCAGCTCCATCTTGCCACCGGGGGTCCTTTTCTCTCCCATCAGCCCTCACTTACGCCTCGCCCTGCAAGGCCTTTGCTGCCTTGGGTCCGGGATTCCCACGCATCCCGTCTCTCACGGCCGAGAGACAACCCCAGATTCAGACCCACCTCTGTAGCCTCCGCCCGGCCGAGGGTGGATCCCATCCCCAGCCCCCTCGGGGCCTCTGCTCTGGGTCTGCAGCTTTGTATGGGGCACAGGGGGCCCTAGGTGACGGTAGCCCTGGCGGCAGCACCCTCCTGGCTGGTCCTCAGCCTGCGGTTGGCCGCCCCACTCAGGTGTGCTGAGACCTAGTGATGCCTGAGTCTGGCGCGTGGAGCCACACCTGGGGGCCGTGACGGCGGGCCAGCTCTCTCTCCTGCTCCCTCCCCGCCCACGAAGGGCGGCTTCTCTGTCCCTTCCTCTGGCCTCCCTGCACGCGTGCCCTCCTCCCTGGCTGTCCGGGGCGCCCCCCAGGGCCGGGTCTCCCTGCTGGGCGCTGCTGGGCTGGGGGGAGGGGGAGGGATGCTGCCCATCCTGACCCAGCCGTCACGTCACCTGCCCTCCCCCTTGCGCACCGCAGGTGTACATGAACGCCGTGTGGCACGGCTGGGCCATCCCCTTGTTCCTGTTCCTAGCAATTCTGCGGTTGTCCCTCAATTACCTCATCGCCAGGTAGGTGAGCCGGATTGGTGTGTGGCCACCGTGTGCACGGCCGTGCTGTGTCCCTGCGTCACACACGACCGTGGCACCGGATGGGGGCGTCGTGCGCTGGCATTTGCAGGGTGACCCTCTAGCAGGCTCCAGAGACCCCCCCCACCCCCCGGGCAGGAACCTCTCCCCAGACCTCAGCGTGTGGGCCGCTGAAGCCACAGGGGCTCAGTTGTGCAAAGTCCCTGGTAGTGGCTGTCGTTAGATGGATGGGCTGGGACTGGGGGCGGCGGGGGTGAGCAGTCTGCAGTCGGCACCCTGCCGGAGGGGCGCGTTGCACCGGCACAAGGGCACCCGCCTGGGCCCCGTGTCATTCCTTGCACCCCTACAGAGCACCCCTCCCTGTGGAGGGCCCCTGGGAGGCCCCCAGCCCAGGGCTGGGGAGAGCAGCCCAGATTCCATCTTGCCCTCGGCCCTTCCCAAGTTTGCACTGATTTTCCGGGTGACTTTCTGTGCCTGCTCACGTGGGCTCATGTGGAAATGGTTTTTGTGGAGAGCATTTAAGCTCCTGCAGGAGTCTCAGCGCTTGCCGGGCTGCTCCCGCTGGTTTCTGTCGAAGGTTTCTCCCCTCCACGCCTCTGGCTGCTTTTACATGTGTCCCCTCCCCTCGGGACAGCCCCCGCCGAGGCAGTGAGGGTTGACGGAGTCATCCACTGCTGGGGAGCGGCCCTGGGGGTCCTGGGGTGGACTGGTGGGGTGTCGGGAGCCTCCTGACTGGTCGGGAACCCCTTCCCCCGCCTGGCTGGCAGAGAAGGGCCCCTTCAAGCCTGCAAGGAGGGCAGGGCTGGTGACGGGACGCCACCCCGACCACGCTGCTTGCAGGTGACACTGGTTAAGGTGTGTCCTTGCTTCCTGTTTGCCAGGGGCTGGAGGATTCAGTGGAGCATCGTGCCGGAGGTGTCTGAAGCCGTGGTAAGTCCTGGGAGGGCCGGGCTCTGAGACCTCTGTCAGTCTCCACCAGGTCAGGCCCAGAGCCCGTGTGTGCCGCAGCAGGGCCGCACCAGGGAGGCCCCCAGATGAGGCTCTGTGGTCACCCTCTGGGAGCCCCCTGGAAAGGAGAGGTCAGGGAGCAGAAGGCAGCCAGCCCAGCCCCAAGCTCCCAGTGGGAGAGGGGCCCTTGTAGCCCCACAGCCTCCCTGGGTGGGGCAGTGAGCAGTGGGCTGGATGAGTAGATATCGTCCCACCTGGGACTCTAGAGTGCACTTCTGGCCCCCTGCCTGATTTTATAAATAAAGTTTTATTGGCACACAGCCACACTCATTCATTTACACACTGCTACGGCTGTGTCTGTGCTGCAGTTGAGTGACTTTGACAGACCACGTGGCCTGAGAAGCCCCCTGACCCTTTATAGAAGTTTGTTCTAGAGGGAGACGCCCACCCATGGGGCAGGACCACCAGGTGTGGGTAGAGGGAGGCCAAGGTGCCTCCACGTCATTGACAGACACCAAGCACCTGCTCTGCCCTGGGGCACACAGAGGTGGGGGTGGCGGCCGGGAGGAGGCAGGCCTGTGCCCGCCTGGGCCTGGAACTTGGGCCCCAGAACTCGGGAGGTTCTCAATGAATGGGAGATGTGTGGACGTGGACAAGCAGGACAAGGCTGGTGTCCTGCCCGTAGGTGAGGGAGTTGGGGCTGGGGGGTGGTCGCAGATGCACCTGCACAGGTGAGCTGTGCCAGGGTGAGATTTTGCCATCAGCCCAGAAGGGTGCCTGGGTCCCCAGGGGATGTCCCATCGTCACTGACTATTGTAGGGGTAGTAGAGTGACCTACAGGTGCTTGGGGCTGGGAAGCCTTCATGCTGTTTTGTCAGTAATTTTTCTGAACTGTTAAATTTCAGTGGAAAATTCTCTTTCCCCTTTGACTGAAGGAACCTCCCAAGGAGGACCTGACCGTGTCTGAGAAGTTCCAGCTGGTGCTGGACGTTGCCCAGAAAGCCCAGGTACCGCCGTGGGGCCCCCCGTGCAGCCTCCGTGGACAGTGGGTGGGGCCCTGGGCAGAGGAGCCCCCAGGCTGGAGGCAGGGGTGAACCTGGGTCCCCCCAAGCCCCTGCTCCAGGCCAGGCCCTCCACAGGCCTGGGAGCGGCTGGACAGGCCCGTGGGGCTGCGTGTCCGTGGCCTGCCCGAACTCGGGGTGTCCGGGGCTCTTGGTGTCCCTGCGGGGTCTGTTGCGACCGAGGTTTCTTCTTCGGGCAGAACCTGTTTGGCAAGATGGCGGACATCCTGGAGAAGATCAGGAAGTAAGTGGCGAGCCCCCGCCCGGCGGCGTGGTGCGCCCGCCCTGCCTGAGCCTGCCGTCTCCCTTCCAGCTTGTTCATGTGGGTGCAGCCGGAGATCACGCAGAAGCTGTACGTGGCGCTCTGGGCCGCCTTCCTGGCCTCCTGCTTCTTCCCCTACCGCCTGGTGGGGCTTGCCGTGGGTAAGGCGCTGTCCGCCCGCGGGCATGCAGCAGCGGGGAGGGGACGGGAGGGGACGGAGGTCTGCTGGCGTGAAGGAGAGACGTTCCCCTGCCCTTTCCCCAAATCTCCGGCCATGAGCAGAGGAGGGTCCCTCAGGGACACAGCGGGGCTGAGCTCTAGCAGCAGCAGCTCCTTGTCACTTGTCAGGTGCCATCCCCAGTGTGGGCGGAGCCAGAGTTGATCAGGGCCTTGGTTCTGAGACCCAGATACTCACCCCACAAATGCCCTAGGGCCCCGCTGGCCAGGGACCAGGACTCTTGGAGCGTGAGCATGGAGGGGACCCCTAAGACCTGCAGTCGGGCCTCTGAGTGGGGGCAGGGCACAGGCGGCCTGGCAGCACCTGAGCCCTGGGCTGTCTTCTGCGCTGAGCCCGGGAGGTGGGCACCTGGGGCTTGGTGTCCTAGATCTGTCCTGCCGTCCTCTTTTGTGGCAGCCGGTGTGGTCTGGTCCTTGCGACCACACCACGATCACCACCACCAGTGGGTGGAGCTGCCGGAGGCTGCCAGGTGTGGGGGTCAAGGTCGTCACGCTGGTTCTTCACCGCCCGTCTGCCCTCCCTCCCACGGTGCCGACAGGAGACCTGCGTGCAGGGGCGAGGGTGGCCCCAGCGGGGATTCGAAGGCCCTGGGGCTGAGCTGTCCCTCTGCCCATGCTAGAGGAGGCCTGGGAGCTATGTCTGGTCAACCAAGCCCGTGTCCCACTTGCGCCCCTCCCTGCCTGAGCACATTTCCAGAGTTAAAATGTTGGGACTTGGGGTCAAAAAGTCTGACTTTGTAAGCTTATATGAAAATGTCTTATAAAGGCCAAACAAAGCCAAGGAAAGGCGCAGCTTTCTCCGGCTCCTTTTACAGGAAAGTGCAGATGTTACAGGAACCTCTGTCTGCAGGGAGGGGCTTTTCATGTGGTCTGGTCTGTCCAGCCGGGCACCGTGGGCGGCACTACAGCCCCCAGCGCTGGGAGGGGCCTGGTGGTTCTAGCTGCTCAGAGGGATGCACTTCCCTGGCTTGAGGAGGTGCCTGTGGGTGGTGCCCGGCCTCTGGTCCCTGCCCCGTTGCCACGTGGGGCTGTGGGCGCAGGTCAGTGTGCCTGCTTCTCCACGCTCTGGCGCTGGGTGTGCTCAGCTGGGCAGGCAGCCCACAGCTGCTGAACCAGCGCAGGGGGACGGAGCCAGCTGGCGCAGGGAGGCCTCACGGGGGGCATGGCCACGGGCATGGGGCAGTACCGGGTGAGGGGTCAGATGGGAGTGGACTTGGGGAGGGCCTTGGGATCTGTGTCAGGTGTGGGGAGTTTGAGCAAAGGAGGGACATTTATGGCGTGTTTTAGGTGGGTCAAAAATAGTCCTGGGCCAGGGCTGAGTTGGAGAGAAGGGGGCACTGGGGAGACCAGCAGAACTGGGATAGGTGGGGGAGGGTGTGGCCTGGGGGAGGGTGTGACTTGGGCAGGTGAGGGTGTGGCCTGGGCAGGGGAGGGTGTGGCCTGGGCAGGGAAGGGTGTGGCCTGGGCAGAAGAGGGCATTGCCTGGATAGGAGTAGGTGTGGCCTAGTCTAGAGCATGTGGCCTGGTAGGAGAAGGTGTGGTCTCAGTGGGTGTGGCCTGGTGGGAGTAGGTACAACCTAATCTAGAGAGAGTATGGCTTGAATAGGATTGGGTGTAGCCTAGAGAGGGTGGCCTGGTGGGAGTAGGTATGGCCTAGTCTAGAGGGTGTGGTCTGTTGGGAGTGGGTGTGGCCTAGTCTAGAGGGTGTGGCCTAGTCTAGAGGGTGTGGCCTAGTCTAGAGGGTGTGGTCTGGTGGAAGTAGGTGTGGCCTAGTCTAGAGGGTTTGGCCTGGTGGAAGTAGGTGTGGCCTGGTAGAAGTAGGTGTGGCCTGGTCTAGAGGGTGTGGCCTGGTGGAAGTGGGTGTGGCCTGGTGGAAGATGTGGCCTGGTCTAGAGGGTGTGGCCTGGTGGGAGTGGGTGTGGCCTAGTCTAGGAACAGCTCAGCCTGGTGTGAGTGGGTGGGGTACTGGCAGTGGGGCCACTGGTCCCGGGGGATCTGACCTGTTGGGATGGCAGACCCACTGGTTTGCGGGTGGATGGAGGGGTCAGGGAGGGAGTTGGGGATGCTGATGGTGCCCTTTGGAGCCACAGGGAGGGTGGGAGGGGCACGCTAATGACTCTGGGGTGGAAGGTGTGCGGAGCCCAGGGAGCCGCCTGGCCACTGGTCTGGTGGGAAAGTGGGGGACATGCCCTCCCCTGGCGTTAACCCTGCGGCTGGGCAGGGATGAGGGGCGAGGCTGAGCTCACGCCCAGGAGAGCCCAGGCTGGGCTGGGAGGGTCTGGGAGGCAGAAGGTGCTGGAACCGTCGTCCCAGACAGACACACGATCGCCAAGTTCTGGGTGAAACGGGGCTCTGTCTCCCGTACCCCAGGACTCTACGCGGGCATCAAGTTTTTCATCATCGACTTCATCTTCAAACGCTGCCCGAGACTGCGGGCCAAGTACGACACGCCCTACATCATCTGGAAGAGCCTCCCCACGGACCCCCAGCTCAAGGAGCGCTCCAGCGCCGCTGTGTCGCGCAGGGTGAGTCCCGGCCTCCGCTGGGAGCGCACCAGGGGGCCCACAAGGCCCGGCAGTCCCGGGCCCCCAGGTCTCTGCTTGCCGTCAGCCCACTTGGAAGCTGGCCGTGTCGGGGCCCTGGGGGCTCTGTGAGGTTCTTCCCCGTCACCTCTTTTCGGAGGCCCACCTGTCCCTTCATGCACCCGTTAGGGGCCAGCCCCCCTAAGCCCAGGGCAGCGTTGGGGGGCTGGGCTGGAGCCCCCGATGCCTGAGAGCCCCTCTGTGGAGCAGGGTCCCACCGAGCCAGGCCGAGGGCTGGCCAGGGGCAGGGTGCTGAGAGCCAAGGGCCTGGGAGTGACCATTCTGTGGTGGGGGCCTGGGCCCTGCCAGTCCTGACCGAGGCCGAGTGGCCCCTGAGAAGGGCCCGCCCTGGGCTCCCAGGCTGGTACAGGCCCTGTTTGTCTGTGGTGACAGGTGCTCTCCTCAGGGCCTCTCAGACCATCGGGGCGGTTCTTAGCCCAGTAGAGCTTCCTAGAGGTTTAGGAGGGCTCCCTGGAGGTGGTGTGGTTGGCACACGGTCCCGTGTGTGAGTGTCTGCTGGGGAGAGGGTGTCCCCTTGGTGCTCTGTAGCTGGCAGTGGAAACTCTGGGTGGGAGGTGGGTCATGCTCACAGTTCCCCGGATGACAAAAGTGTTTTGGGAACCTGAGCTGAGCCACAGGACAGCCCAGCCGGGCACAGGGCAGCCTGCACGCGGGGGGCCAGCCTGAGGGCCCCCAGGCATGGAGGCAGCGTGGGGGGACAGCCCGGCTTGGCCCCAGGGTGGCTGGGACAGTCTTTCCGGCAGCACCGCTGGCCCCGTAGTGGCAAGTTGAGGGGCGGCATCCCAAGGTGGGGGCTTCCCACGGGCTCACAGCTCTGCTCGACTCGGGGTGTTCGTGACCTTGTGTCGTGCGGCCCCCAGTCCTTCCTTTGTCCCGGTCACACGCGTGTCTGTTGTCTCCTTTCCGGCCAGCTGTCAGGGCACGACAAGGTACGGTGTCTGTGTGGAAGGACCCTTGGCCTGCTGTGACCCTTGCTGTGTTGTGACTGGTTTTCTCACGTTGCCCTCCGTGGCCTGTCCCACGGCCAGTTGGGATTCCTGATGTGTCGGTTTCAGCTGTCCCAGGGCAGCCCACCCGCCAGGCAGCAGCGTCCTTGGCCCGCCATGCCGGGGTGCGGCCCCCATGTTTGGGGCAGGAGGGTGGGGGTGTCGCTGGGCTCTCGCCTCCACGGCAGAAGGACGCGGCAGAGGTGGCGCAGGCCGGGGCGGGGGCACTCCGCCCGCCTCTGGACCGCTGCGGCAAGAGGGCGTGCCTGCCCGTTAGGGCGTGAGCGGCAGGGAGCCCGGGGCTGCCCCTCGCGCCGGGCGGGGCCTGACCGCCGCTGTGCGTCAGCAGTTACAGACGACCTCGTCGCGGAGCTGCGTGTCGAGCGCGCCGGCGGGGCTGGGCAAGGAGGAGGACGCCGGGCGCTTCCACAGCACCAAGAGGGGCAACTTCCACGAGATCTTCAACCTCACGGAGAACGAGCGGCCGCTGGCGGGTACGTGTGCATGCGAGGAGCCCGTGACCCACCCTGTCGTCCCACCCCCCCCCCCCACCCCCGGGGAGGCGTCACATCGCAGGACCCGCGTTCCCGGGGAGACGCTCACGGCGGGTTTTGTCCCCGTCAGTGTGCGAGAACGGCTGGCGCTGCTGCCTAATAAACAGGGACCGCAAGATGCCCACGGACTACATCCGCAACGGCGTGCTCTACGTGACGGAGAAGTGAGCACCGCGGGAGGCGCGGGGGCCCACGCCAGCCCTGGGGGGGCAGTCTGGCTTGTGAGCAGTTTCCCCAGTGGCCTCCCTGCCGCAGGCGACACGGGCTGCAGGGGGCACGGGCTGGAGGGGGCACGGGCTGGAGGGGACACGGGCTGGAGGGGACACGGGCTGGAAGGGGACACGGGCTGGAGGGGACACGGGCTGGAGGGGGCACGGGCTGGAGGGGACACGGGCTGG